>JAGKTI010018051.1:0-18011 GCA_018397915.1 Birgus latro
CCTTCACCTTTCCATTCGGTTTCCGCAACGTCCATCTCAGCAGTTACTTCAACAAAAAAGGGATGAGGCTATGGCACACCTAATGTCTGACTTGGCTCGTATCTCCGATTGGGGTAAAAATAATCTTGTTATTTTTAATGCATCAAAAACTCAGTTCTTACATTTATCAACCCGAAAAAATCTTCGTCAGGATTACCCACTAATGTTTAATATTGAACAGTTATGTCCTGCATCATTCTTGAACATGCTTGGGGTTTCATTCTCTCGGGATTTGTCTTGGAAAGAACATATTACATCTCTTGTGAAATCTGCTTCCAAGAGATTAGGTGTGCTAAGCCAGTTCCGAACTTACTTTACCCCTGCACAGTTGTTGACCTTGTACATGGGTTTTATTCTCCCGTGTATGGAGTACAACTCTCATGTGTGAGGAGGCTCCCCACATGCAGTTCTTCTCAATAGGGTGGAGTCAAAGGCTTTTCGTCTCATTAACTCTCCTCCTCTTAGTGATTCCCTTCAACCTTTGTCTCTTCGCCGCACTGTTGCATCTTTATCTCTCTTCTATCGCTACTTCAATGGTCACTGTTCCTCTGAACTGTCTGCTTGCATCCCTCCACCTCTACGACGGGCACGTAGTACCTGATAGCAACAAACTCTCATCCCTTTTCTGTCCAACTCTCTAATGCAAAAGTTAACCGTTACTCCCAGTCTTTCATTTATGCAACTGGTCAACTCTGGAACTGTCTTCCTCTGTCTGTATTTCCTACTTCCTATGATCTCCAGTCCTTCAAACGCAGTGTGTCCAGGCATCTCGAAATGAACGGATCTTGAATTTGGCTGTCTTTTGTATTGTTTTTGCTTTTTTTTGGAAGGAACTGTATGCAGGCCTGTGGCCTTTGGTTCCTTCTTCCTTGCATAAAAAAAATGGGCAAATTACCTGGCCGACGAAGGCACAATGTGAGACTCTTCGTGGTCTTATCCGAGAGTGGCACCAGCACACAATAGTGTGAGAAGTGGTTGACTACTACAAATAAATACTCAGCGCCTGATTCTGTAAGAGGAAGTTTTAGAAAGTCAATAGAGACTGTCTCCCACTGGCGTGACGGTGTTGCAAGAGCAGTGCAGGTAACCTGGTTGATCCTTTGTGGCGGTGGCACGAAATACAAGCATAGATGGCCAATAGTATCCGAGATGTTCTTGTATCAAGCATCGATCATTACTCGGATGGGATGCGCAAGGTGTATCATGAACTATTTGAAGTGCTGCAGATATTAGATCAGTAGGGACAAGAAGTTGGTGTACTTCCCTATTGGTCAATTCATTCCCTGTAAGTAATGTTTTCCTGTATAAGATATCATCTTTTAGCATGAACTCGTCAGCTGGCACTGGCAGAGTAGTTAAGGTCAAGTTATCTCCCGATTCCAGAAAATAAATTACTTAGGACCATACCGGGTCCTTGCACTGATAATTTTGAACAATCTCGGATGTTAGTATGGTGTTCTCAGTTTTGTTTGGCTGCACTGATGTGACAGCCGCTGCTACATTGCGTGAAATTGCGTCCGCGACTACATTCGATGTTCCTGGTACATACTAAAAAGTTGGATCGAAGTCCTTGATGGTGACTGACGATCTAGTTAGCCTACCTCTGAGGTTTCTTTCCTTGATCAAATCACATAGAGAGAGGTGTTCTGTCTGGATATGCACTGGGTAACCATATACTATACCTCTGAAATGTTTCAAGGACCAGACCACTACCAAAGCTTCCAGATCTGTAACACTGTAATTACGTTCAGCGGAATTGAGGGAGTGACTAGCATATGCTTCCTTGATGCTTGATCTAGTTGGATCAAAACTGCACCAAGTCCTGCACCTGAGGCTTCTGTGCACAGAAGAAAGGGTTTTGTATATTCAGGAAATGCTACAACTTACTGGGGCTCTTTTGAGTGCTTTGAGGGCTTGTAACTGATCTTTAGTCCAACCGAAATGTACATTTTTACATAAGTAAGTCAGAGGAGCGGTGATCTTTGCATATTTCTTGATGAATCTGCGATAGTAACCACTCAGTCCCAGAAAACTCTTTACAGCATCAGTACTGGTAGGTTCTGGGAAATTGATGATCGCCTTAGTTTTATCTTTATTGATATGAATACCTGCTGCATCTACTACATGCCCTAGGAAGTTGATTTTCTTCCTTAGGAAGTCACATTTACTGAGGTTGTTTTTCAAACCAGCTAGTTGAAGGCGCTCAAATACTTGCTGAAGCTTAGCAATATGTTCAGGGATTAATTTGCTAACGACAGTTATGTCATCTAAGTAAGCAAAAAGAGAGTGGCCCTTCATGCCATTGAAGACTGAATGGATGAGTCTCATGAATACTGAAGAGGCATTCCGTTATCTGAAAGGAAGCCTCTTAAACTGAAAATGTCCAGAAGGGATGCTGAAGGCTGTTATACTGTAAGGCGAGATGATTCTTCAATTTCTACTTGCCAGTAGCCACTGAGTAGGTCAAGGGATGTAAAGACTACGTTGTTCTTACCCAGTGACTCTAGCAAATCTGTCAGGACTGGCAATGGAAAACGATCTGGTACGGTTACAAAATTTACTCTATAATAGTCCACTACTGGTCTAAATTGGCTATTGGCCACCCTTCTTTGGGACAAAAAGTGGTCTATTCCATGGACTGACAGATGGTTCAATATTGTTCTGATCTAACATTTTTTGTACTATCTCATCTGCCTCTTTTCTCAAGCTGTGAGGCAGTCGATACTCTGGTATGTAGATCGGCTGAGTACCGGGTACTAGTTCTATGTAATATTGAACTAAATCTGTCCTACCCATAGCTTCTCTGGGTAAGGCTACAACGTCTCGATAAGACTGCAATAGACTGACTAGATGATGATCGTGCTGTGGAAAATCTGCACAAGTTAGACTTAGAGAGTAGGTCAGGTGAAAGAGTTGGAGCAGATCCCTTAGAGTTGTATGGATCACTATCACTGCCTTCACTATCACTATCATCATCATTTGCAGTAGGTATGGAGATTGGTACATCCTGGCACACCTTTACGGCCGATGGGTAAACCAGGAAATTTCCAATCTTTATACCACTTTTAAGCTTCCGTGGAGCATTAGTGACATTTAGCAAGTTCAGGTAACACAAGTTATTCTCCAACACAGTACCCAATACCGGCTCATAAGTTAAACCATTCACACAACACGTCTCAGGTAAAGTTAGTACATCCACTCCTTCTTTCACACCTACAACACGAACAGACACCTTGGTAAACTCATGCGGTAACAAAATTATGCGCTTATGTGTTACTGCACGCTTCGTGTCCGCATGTTCTTGAACATCATTTAAACTTTGTGAGGTAGCTAACTGAGACGTGTCTGAGTCGGCTATAGTGCTGCCATTAGAGGGGTTTCCAAGAGCCACTATTGACTGCTTAGAGGGTGTATCATTAGTTGTTGAGGAATTTACTTCTTTGCTCCAAGACAGTGGTGGACTAATCTCTTTACTCCCAGATGAGGATGGGGAGTATTCATCTGTACTCTCAGGCAGTGATGGGTTCAGAGGGGACTGAATGGCTAAGTTTATTTGAGAAAGCACAGAACGTGGATAGTCTATGCAATATACTGGGAACCCATAAATGTCTATACTACCACATGCAGATATCGGTGTGATGGAGTATTGTGCCATGGTGGGTAAACCAATAAGGCCATCTGCTGGATATCTGAGTTCGTTAGTAACGTGAAAATCAGCTGTGAAAGGTGCTAAGGCTCCATCTAGCTATAGCACTGCTACGTTGATAGGAGTATTAAGTTCTGGTGTAGTCGTATAAAGAATTTTCAGAGCAGGATTTCATGTTAACCCGTCACGTCCTGACCGATTTTCCACCACTGACCCCCCCCCCCAGTCCCGACCAATTTTGTTTTTTTTGTTTTTTTTACTCAAACCTCCGCTTTGGTGAGAAGCATCGAAAATTCATAGAGAAATTGCCCACCTGAGCTTCAAAATGCACGTTACAGGTAACAGTATTCTCAGCTGGCTCATGCTCTATAGGTGGCCGGGCTACAGGGAAAATGGTACTATGGGAGGGGTAACTATTTCAAACCATTTGATTTAGGTATTTATTTATTTATTTGGTACGAATTTATATGTAGTAAGAGTATATTGGTTTTCACACAATAATATGGGCGATATAAGCATTGTTCACTCACATCAACAAATGGCACCTTCCTTTACGACTTTACCATCTCATTACTTCTGTTTGTTTCTTCCTCTGGCTTGTTTCTTTCTTTGTCCTCCACCTCGGGAATCACTTTCACTATGAATTTCGTCATTGGAGAAACCGTGGCGCGACATGTCTTTACTGGCCAGGTCACTGTTAACGGGTGAGTTGCCAGAAAAATGGCGTGCGAGGGGGAGGGGGGGTCAGGTGGGGCCAGGCACTATCCCAGCCTGACAGCGGGTAGAGGAAGGTTTCCCACATATGCCTACCAAAAATCACCCGTAAAACTTGAATGTGCAAATGACGGATCTTGCAATTGCGTAACGTATGGGTACATCGTCAGGTGTCACCGTGACAGAATGTTGTCACGTACCCATATGTCGTCGGGATGCCTCGGGTTAATAACGATCTCAGATATCCAGCAGATGCCCTTACTGGTTTACCCACCATGGCACAATACTCCATCACACTATTACCTGCTTGTGGTGGTGTGGACATTTATGGGTTCCAAGTACATAGCATGGAATACCCACATCCTGTGCTTTCTCAAATAAACTTAGTCATTCAGTCCCCCCTGAACCCACCACTATCTAAGAGTACAGACAAATACATCCCATCATCATCTGAGAGTAAAGAGATAAATCCACCACTTTCAGGGAGCAAAGAAGTAAATTCCTCAACAGCTGATGATACGCCCTCTAAATACTCAATAGTGGATCTTACAAACCCCTCTAACGACAGCACTATAGCCGACTCAGACACGTCTCAGTTAGCTACCTCACAAAGTTTGAAGGATGCTCTAGAACACACAGAGACGAGGTGTGCAGTAACAAATAAGTGCATAATTTTGTTACCACTTGAGTTAACCAAGGTCTCTGTTCATGCTGTAGGAGCGAAAGAAAGAGTGGATGGACTGACGTTACCTGTGATGTGTTGTGCTTAACTTATGAGTCAGCATTGTGTACTATGTTGAAGGATAACTTGTGTTATCTGTACTTGTTAAATGTCACTAATGCTCCACTGAAGCCTAAAAGTGGTATAAAGATTGGAGATTTTCTGGCTTACCCATCGGCCATAAAGGTGTGCCAGGATGTACCATTCTCCATATCTACAGGAAATGATGATGATGATAATGATAGTGATCCATCAGGAGTCTATGCCATCAACTCTAAGGGATCTGCTCCAACTCTTTCACCTGACCTATTCTCAAGTCTGACTTGTACAGATTTTCCACAGCATAAAGATCAATTACTCAATCTATTGCAGTCTTATCAAGATGTTGTAGCCTTACCCGGAGAACAGACTTAGTCAAACATCACATAGAACTTGTATCGGGTACTCAGCCGATCTACATACCAGTGTATCGATTGCCACACAGCTTGAGAAAAGAGACATATCAAATAGTAAAAAAAATGTTAGATCAGGACATTATTGAACCCTCTCAGTCCATGGAATAGCCCACTTTTCTTAGTCCCAAAGAAGGGCGGACAATTTAGACCAGTAGTGGACTATCATAGAGTAATATCTGTAACCGTACTGGATCGTTTCCATCGCCAGTTCTGACAGATTTGCTAGAGTCACTGGGTAAGAACAACCTAGTCTTTACATCCCTTGACCTACTCAGTGGCTACTGGCAATTAGAAATTGAAGAATCATCTCACCTTAAAGTATAACAGCCTTCAGCATCCCTTCTGGACATTTTCAGTTTAAGAGGCTTCCTTTCAGATAAAGGAATGCCTCTTCAGTATTCATGAGACTCATCCATTCAGTCTTCGGTGGCATGATGGGCCACTCTCTCTTTGCTTATTTATATGACATAATTGTTGTGAGTAAATCAACCCCTGAACATTTTGCTAAGCTTCAACAAGTATTTGAGCGACTTCAACTAGCTGGTTTGAAGATCAACCTCAGTAAATGTGACTTCCTAAGGAAGAAAATCAACTTCCTAGGGCATGTAATAGATGCAGGTATTCATACCAATGACGACAAAACTAAAGTGGTCACCAATTTCCCAGAACCTACCAGTACAGATACTGTAAAGAGTTTTCTGGGACTGAGTAGTTACTATCACAGATTCATTAAGGGATACGAAAAGATTGCCACTCTGACTCAATCAAGAAAAAGGTACCTTTCATTTGGACTAAAGATCAGTCACCACTGGCAATTGTTTTTCCTTCATCTGTTGTTATTTTTAAAAAAAGTTACTAAAAAATATGCCGTTAGACAGAAGGAGTTAAGGTCAAGTTGTCTCTTCAGTATACCTGACGCTTTCAATGACCTCAACAACTCCTGTGTTAATCTTTCACTGCAATGGCCACTAAGATCAGTTTCTTCTTGTTATTCCACACAGATTTATTCAGCTTCAAAATTAATGTACCATTACTTTCTTCAATTGAATGTTATATCTAATATTTCATTCTTATTATTGAAAGATGCTTTTATTCAGTTTACGAGACTTTTCAAGCTAGTCGGCTAACCACGCATTAACCGACTGGAGCTGAAAGGAAGCCTACTCGCGGTGGCAGCACCCCAGTACGGGACCAGCAGCTGTCATTTCGGCTTGGTGGGAGCAAAACTTCCCCAAGCGCTGCTTCTCTACGTCCTGCGAGGAGGATGGGGCCAACCTGGCAAGGAACCATCTCCTGTGTGAGAGCAGTTGCTCTCTAGAGCATTTTCTTTCTTTATTTTTCATAAAGGGAAATAACTCTCCGGCAGTCATTTCCCCCCACCTCACATTTGCCAGAGACATTGAGAGCAATTCTGGGACTGAAACACGTTACGTTTACCCGAGTTGCTCTTTACACATCACGAACAACAAATGAACATGCGGATCTGTTCAGTTTAATTCTTGCAGAGAATGGATAGACACAGTATGCGCTACACTTAGAAAACATCGTAGGACAAGCGTATGTGACAAGTGCAACACATCCACTAACACTCCTGTCACACCAAACACAGTTTGCTGCACTCTCCAACATCCCTCTACTCGTAATACCACTGCCACCACAAATCTGCCCCTGCAAACAAGCAGCACACCTACAACTGGACACACACTTGATGCACATCTCCTCTAACATGCTACATGAATTTAAAATCTAAAGTAAATATCGATGACCGTCTCTCCAACACACCACAGACTGAAGACTTCCTTCACAAACACAACATACACATTGCACTCCCACAAAAAAAACAAAACCCAAATACACACACAAGACTCCACATATCAAACGCTATTCACATTTTTGAACGGATAATACTAATGACCATGGAGTAGACCTCACCATTTACATTCACACATCCATTCTTTACGAAGAAATAATGCAGACAAGACATTCACGTTCCTGGAGTGATGCTGCATTAGACATACTGTTAATCAGTCTCGATTGTGGTGACACACACACAAAAAAAATCCACATTTCTAACATACACATTCCCCTGACACCTCCCACACTGAAGCAGTGCAACACAACGGTCAGCTTACTAACCTTACACACACACTTACTTCTATAATTGATGGAAATATTAACGCTAAATACAATGTTTGATATGTACATGAGGAAGACAACCGTCGAGGCCTCAACAATACTTCACAGTCCAACAACATGTACTGTACATCTTCAGCAACACCCACAATCAACTTGCATCCTACCAAGCACTCCAACTTCCTCAACCCGGACACACCATTCAATTTGTCCACACTTTCACACATTGCAGCCCTGGAATAGTGAACCCAGACTTCATTCAGATCACCTCCCTATCATTAGCACAACAAAAATACTCCCTGAACCATAGTAATCACACATCACCTACATGAATTTCAAGAAAGCAGACTAGATAGAGTTTACGAAAGAAACAAAGCACTTAGCGCACTAAACAACACACCCTTCACCAGAACTGATAGACAATTATAGATTTTTTTCTTTCCTGTTTCTTCTTTTGTTTTAGCTAAGGGTAGTCCTTCGATCGAAAAGTGTTATAATTACGTACTGAGTCACCTCACAATAGAGGCGATTTCTCTTTTCTTTTCTTTCCCGACCACGGCCAGGCGATTAGTTTCAGCTAATGAAGAACTGCCGAGACTGAACCGCATAACTGATGGATGTTAACCTGATTGGTTCGGTGACGTGTTGTACAGTGTGGTTCATATTCTACACATCCGAATTCTACTGTGTTGCCGGGAAGGTTCAGTCAATGTTACTCATGTCTACTCTGCATCAGTCTCCACTCCAGTTAACCCTTTTTATGTTACGTGTGCATCTTTACATCTACTGAATGCATGATAAATTAGTACTGTATTTCTTGAAGCAGTTCTCACAAATGCAGACCAAGAAGTTCCAAAAGCATGATAAATTGGAATGCAAAATGTATGGGCCACCATGCATATTTTACTGTTGCTGCCACCAGACAATTGAATTCTAATTAATCAGTATATCTCCTGATGTTGAGCGAATACCTATAACCTCCAGTAGCCCCTTCACTGTCTTGCTGCCCTCCTAAATTAAAATTATATGGCAATAACAAAATGATAATGGCATCCCCTAGCCAAAGAGGTTAATCATTACTTTTGAGTGACTGAGAGGCATAAGTTCATTAGTTGTACTCTGAACCATGATATTACCGATGTTGCTTTCTCCCTATTGTCTTAATGATTAATGAACCACAGATATGTAATAAATTGTGTCATTCAGATTCCAGTCCCCCCGGTTTGAGTAAAATGGAATAGTGACCACAATTTCTAACTGGATCATGGTAAATGGATTATTCTTTTGTATAGAGGGTTTTAGGACGGATTCTTTTAATGCTGATGTTAAAGTTAAGTTGTTAAAAGGACTAGCAACAGAAATTCATTACAAATGCCGTGTGATGCAGTCTGACACGGTAAGCAGGGACAGAATGTGACTGAAGCGTTTTGGAAGACGAATGTGTTGTCCAGTTTCTAGAGATGCCTAGTTTTGGTTCACTAACATTTTATTTTACTACTGATTAGAATAATAAAGCGCTACTACAATGAAGTAAGGTTTTATTTTCTACAGATAATGCACCCTGTTAAATTCTAAGTGACTCTAAGAAGTCTACAATATACTAGCAGATACGCACATCCAACAATAGAACAGTGCCATATGAGATGCCAGACACGTACCGACCACAGTATTAGTTACACATCATGTTATTATATAGGCTTAATTCCTCCTCCTTTATTAACTCCACATTTTCCTTCTCCAACTTTCCCTCCTCAAGTGAATGTTTATATTCGGCTTCACTAAACTTGGTTAGAAGATTGTAAGATTCATCAAAGGCACAGCAAAAGCAATAAATGGAATAAAATAAACTGTTCTTGAAGCAGCTGCAGTTGGTATATGCGCTTACGTTTTACTCACCTTTGCCCTGGTAACTAACAATATCCTTGAACTGGAGGAGTGATGGGGGTCCTTTGGTGGTGGTGATAATGTTACGCCACGCCATTCACGATTCCCAGCCAAAAGTGATGATCTCAAGGTGACGAACATTAGATTGCCTGCTACTTTCCAAAGCATCACATTCAATGAGCTCTGACTGTGTGATGCCAGAGGTATTCTTCTGTCGGGGGCAGTGCTGTAACATGAGGAGGCTTGACTTTCTTCGAAGAACAAATTGCGTACCTCATCATTTTCATAAGTACTCACGCTGCTGGGCAGACTGTAAGGCACACAGAACTCCTTTCCTATTCTCATCACCTTGGTTTCTGTCCATTTCTCCTGGTCCGGAACCTGTACATTTTGGAAAACTCTGCAACTATGGACTGTTTAAATGGTCATTATTTTTGCGTTGTTGTGGACGCCATATTGTATTTGTTCAGCTTCTTTCTTCTGTCATTCTTTCAGACTCTTTTCAGTTTTATACCATTCCTTTATTTCTTCACCCATTTACCTCGAACATAGTGCAGTTGTTCTTAAGGTAGATGCCTCCAAACACCGTGTTCATTTTTGGGTTTAAGCTTTTAAAGGGTTTTATGAGGTCAAAGTACAAACCAAACAGTGACACAAAAACTGAAATATGACCCACGAATCCAGAATTTTGCTAAGAGTGTGGGGGACAATCACCCGTTTGAGCACTAGAGACCACCCTGCATTTCCTTGGAAATGTTTACAATATTTAATGTATTATAATTTTTGCCTAGCTTCTCAGCGAATTGATGAATCTAAAATTGTTTCCATTCGACTTCTGCATTGGAACATTAAATATTCACGCACCATTTTTATGTCTAAAATCAAATGCCGCTGCCTCCGGATTTCTTTTTCCTTTATCTGGAGCAGACGTCCCCATTTCTGTCTCGTACCAGGTATGCATCATCTTTATCAGAAATGACCTTCTACAAACATAGGTAATACTACGCTGTTGCAACTCTCTCCACCTGACCAAGCACATACCCACCACCTCCACGCACACCCAATCAAGCACATAACGGCCCCCGCCTTCCCTTTCTGTATAACACTGAGACATTAAAACATAAAATTATCAGTAGTTTATCCATTGTAACACTGAAGCTATGAGCAAACCTGATGAAATTATGACTCGTTCTTCTTCGTTTAGGCAACCATTTTCTATGACAACATAAGGTACAGAAATGAAACTTCATACATAATTAGATATACATTTAAATATTTATCTTGTACAATTTCTGCCACCTAGGTAAAACAGCTGCAAAGTTTTAATAGAAAAATGCATTGGGCCCTTCAGATTCCTTGCTCAGGTTGCACTGAAATCTCAAAGAAAATTACTTTTTTTTTTTACTTTTTCATTTTTAAAAAAAAAACAAAAAATACCTAAGATGCAGCATTCTACCTAACAAAGGCACCAGTTCACAGTAAGATATATATGTATGTGAAATTTCATGGCTCCTCAGTGAATACTGTACTTTCTCAGTTCTGGCTCGAAAACGAAATCTCTACACCACCTATTGTTGTTGACCCCAGTGATAACAATACCGCTTGAATTCGTCAGGTGGAGGGTAGAAATAATACGTAGATGTAACTCCTGCAGGGACCCATTCTTCTTCACATTGTGCCCTACCAGATTGATGGGTGATGATAGCATGAATATGCAATCCACCCACAAGCGAGAAGTTGAATACACGTGAGTGTTCTTTTGATATGTAACTAGCTCTTCAACTAAGCACTGTCTTTCACTAGAGGGTCCCTCAGCAATAAGGTGAATGTTGCTTTAAATGCACACATTGCACGTGGCCTGTTCGTAACACTTGCGGTCTCACCCCTTTGCAGCCCACAGAACCCTCCTGCTTTTCCCCACATCCTGCTCTCCCTCCCTCCTCCCTTGCCGCACGGTCGATCTTTTTCTTTTCTGATCATTTTTCACACCGAATTATTTGGATTAGCAGATTGGTTTTAGACCATTAGAAAGCTGAGACTGTAGAATATGATGAAAGAACAAAGAAAATGATATTGCATAAAGTAAAATAGTTATGACGAGTATAAAATGAAAGAGTGCCTTAGAATGTTTATACCAGTTCTGCGCCCTTGAGTTTTTTCTGTTACCTTTTTTTTTCTTCTATCTATCTATCTATTGCTAGACGCCTTAATCCCGTAAGGGATGGTCACAAACAAATCGCGTCCATGTCGTTCTGTCCCCCTCCATTTCACTGCCCTGCTCCCAGTTCACACACCCCTCTCTCATATACCTCTTCACTCCACCCTCCAACTCATTCTTGGCCTTCCCCTTCCTCTCCCCCCTTCCACCCTGAAATATTTGTATTAGCAGTTTGCTTTTACGGTAAAAGTCCATTAATCCGAACACTAATAATCCAAAAATCCCAATAATCCGAATTTTTTAAAGAAGGCCGACATAAACTCCAATAAGTAAAAGAGAAAATCAAAATTTAAAAATTCGATCTGGATGCCAAATACGCCGAAGTGCCTAGCGGTGTGGTCATGGATCAGGTAATGAATGGATTGGCAACTCCTCGTAAACAACCGACCACTTTTGGATCTGTACCGTAGGTTTATGGAATTTTCCACAGTAATACATATTAAGTTTTTGTACTTTTATAATACGTGCATATTATTATTAACCCTGGACTTACTCTCTCTAATTGGATTTACCTGCCTACAACTGCTGTTTTCAACACTACGCATTACTTGTGAGTTAACCCGCCCCGTCCCCCCGATGTACAATGCACATCACAACTTTTTTTAAAGCTGAGACCCACTGACGTGTATCGTACATCAGTCAATTGCAAGGTCTATCGTTTGCACATTGTTCAAGATTCGCAGGTGATTTTTGGTTGGCATATGTGGGAGACCTTCCTCTACCCCCAGCCAGGTGGCGAAACTGCCTGACCCTGTGCAACCCCCCCCTCCTCCCCTTGGGGAGTGTGCCATTTTCTCACAACTCACCTGTTAGCAGTGACCTGGCCAGTAAAAACACGTAGCACCACGGTCTCTCTGTCAATGAAATTCAAGGCGAAAGTGATTCCTGATGTGGAGGACAAAGATTACGTGGCACCAGAGTTAGTAATGAACAGAAGTAATGAGGAGGCAACATCGCCAAGGTAGGTTCAATATATTGATGTGTTTGGTGAGGGAACAATGCTTATATCGTCAATATTCTTGTGTGAAAAGCAATATACTCTTGTACTACATATAAATTCGTACCAAATACATAAATATCTATTAGGCTGTGTTGGTTGTTTCTCTCCATAGGGAGCGTCTTTTATGGAGCGTGGTGTCATAAAAAACGGTACCCAGGTGAGGGATCTCTCACCCGTTTAGGATATTTTTCACTTCAGGTGAGCGCTTTGTCGCTGAATTTTCGATGTTTCTTACCAAAAGCTAAGGTTTGAGCCAAAAAAGACAAGTTGAAAATCGGTAGGGTTCTGGGGTGGGTTGGGTAAAAAAGCAGTCGGGACAGGGCGGGTTAAACAAACCATAACATCTCTTAATTTACCAGTTACAGTTCATGTCTTCAGCAATACATTATTAACCCTCCGAGTCCCATCGACCTATGGGTACGTCACGAAGTTTTGTCGCAGCTACACCCATCGAAGTGTGGGTACGTCGCGCAATTGCAAGGGTCATAATTTGTCCAATTTTCAAGTTTCATGGGTGATTTTTGGTAGGCATACGTAGGAGACCTTCCTCTACCTCCTATCAAGCAGGGCTACTGCCTGGCCCCACCTAACCTCCCCTTCCCCCCTCCCCCCCACACTGGGCAATTCACTTGTTAGCAGTAAGCTGGCCAGTAAAGGTATGTTGCCCCACGGTCTCTCCAATGACGAAATTCACGGTGAAAGTGATTCCTGAGGTGGAAGACAAAGAAATAAAGAAGCTAGAGCAAGAAATAAACAGAAGTGATGAGGTGGTAATGTCATAAAGGAAGGTGCGATATGTGAATGTGTTTGGTGACGAACAATGCTTCTATTGCCTATATAAATGTGTTAAAACCAATATAGCCTGTTACAACACATAAATTCGTACCAAATACATAAATAAATACGTAATTGAAAGTGGCTTGAACTAATTAACCCTTCCATAGTTCGTTTTCTTTAGCCAGGTACCCTGAAAAAGAAGGAAAACGTAAGGTTGCATGACACCTGTATCAACAGTTTTAAGCATAGGATCGCGATTTCTCTATGAATTTTCGAGGTTCCTCACCAAAAGCGAAGCTTTGAGCCAATAAATTTTTTTTCCCATAAATGCTCGGGATTTTGTGGTATGGTAGGTTGGAAATCGGTCGGGACGTGACGGGTTAAGTAAGAAATTTGTGTAATACGTAAAGTAGTGTTAATATGTGCCATACTGTATTATGAATGAATGAAAAGTGATCCATTTGGTACAATTTCAGTTTAAACATGAAATTAAGTGTCTTAAGGGTCCCACTCAAAAATCCAAAAAATCTGATAATCAGAATGATTCTCGGTCCATTGCCATTCGGATTAATGGACTTTTACTGTATATCATTAGATAGCTGAGACTGTTGAGTAAGACTGATGATAATAGAATGTGATATTGCATATAGTAAAACAGTTATGACAAGTGTAATTTGAAAGAGTACGTAAGAATGTTTATACCACTTTTTTTTTCTGAGCGATTTTTGGTCGCGTTCTCGAATTTTCCCATGAACGAAAATAATACAATCAAACTGGAAAGTCAATCTGGCTAAATTAACAGAACAAATTTCCGGACGCTAGATTTATGATGAATATTTCTTTGCTTGGACGCAGATCCGCGTCTAAAGAGCTGCTTGGACACAATTAGGTTGGATGCTGGTCTGCATTCAAAGACTGCGAAAGTGTTAACATTTAGTTTACTGATTAATTCTCTGTTGGGTGCTCTCAAACACATTTCTAAACTGGACATATTTATCAGAATTCCGCTGCACCCTAAAAAATGAAAAACATGTAGCGCAATGATGTAAAATAACATCTTTTTCTTTCCTTATGATGCTGGGTCAGCAGCTCAGCATATACAACTGAATGTCACGCAAAAGGTGCACACTAAATATACCCAGGTCCTGTATGAAGGCTTGAAGGTAATTTATTGTTGTCAGAATATTATCAGGATACAAAAATGCAGTATTAATCAATGAATCTAACGCAAACGGTGTTGCAGGCTTTCAGGGAATAAGTATTCATTACCAAACAAAGCGGTATTAAAGCTTTGTTTTGATATATGCATTAGCCAAACCTATAACTTCCAACTTCGACAACTTATGTTTATTTTCAGCAATGCTTTAGTCAAAGGTCATGTATATCTGGTGTCATCCATTCTGGAGGTAGTCATATTCTGAGAATTGTTCACACCTATCAGATTTACATCTGGTGGATTCCACATCAAGGTTCAAGAATCTTCAAAACACCATACAGTATGAACAGCTTTTGGGTTCTCACCAGAAGAGTGGGTCATAGTTACTTGGCTACATGGTTTCTTTTTCCATCAACCCACTCACTACGATGACGTCCTTTTTACTTAATACTTGATGACAATAGATGTTCCCTTCAGTCAAGTAGTAGTAGAAGTAGTAGTAGTAGTTGTTCTCTAGGCAGTCTGGCCGAACAGCCCCGAATCCTTAAGGAAGGCCACGGCCGAGACCGGGTTTTCCCACAGAGCTCTCAGGGAGTATATGTTGTGTTGTTGGCATAGGTGATTGTATGCAATGCAGTCTTCCATGATGTGCTTAATTGTATGGGGTGCTGTGTTACATCCTGGACAGGCGTCAGTGACGGAGTTATCCAGCCTCTTCTGATAACTTAAGAGGGCTGGATAATGCCCACATCTCATCCTGGCCAGGTGGACCCTGTCCTCACGAGGGAGATGGGATTCAGAAGGATGGATATCAGGAGGCCTGAAATGCAGCTGTGTGTTGTCTTTAAGTGACTGAATGGAGCGGCGAGTTATTTGAGTATGGATATGCTTCTGGAAGCTGGTCTGAGGTGGGCGGGGGGAGGGGGGAAGAGATGACAGTATATGTGTATGATATCGTGTGCTGGGTGTTGTTTTGATGTTCCTTGGTGTGTGTGTGTGCGGATGTGCTGCCATGTAGTGTAGTGGTTTGTTGTGGATTTGTAGAGGCTGCAGCAAGAATTTGGGTTCCTCTCATGTCTAGATGATCCTTGACTTTGAGGACTTTGGTTTCTTGGTGTAGGTGGTCTGTAGGTATAGTAGCTGTACAGCCTGTGATTATTTTTAGGGCCTTGTTTTGTATGGTCTGAAGAGTGTTGTAGTGTGTTTTAGTAAGGTTAGGAGCCCAAACAGGGCTTGCATATTTCATCACTGAACATATATATTGTCTGTATACTGTGGTGGTGGTTTCTTTGTTGTATTGTATGGGCAAGTGAACTCAGGGCATTGAGTCTAGGTGTTAATTTGTTTTTGACGTTTGTGATGTGTTGTTTAAATGACAGTGATGTATGTTACACCAAGGATTTTGGGTATGTGTGCGTGTGCTAGGGGAGTGTTGTTTATGGTGAGGTGTGGGATGTGACTGTGTTCTGCTTTCCAGTATGTGAGAAGGGTCACTGTAGATTTGGCTGGGGCTATTGAGTCTTTTTGTAGTGAACCATTCGTGTAGTGTGTTGAGGTAAGGTTGGAGGATCCGTGTGGCAGTGTTTACATTTTGGTGTGTACATGTAAGTGTTATGTCATCTGCATAGGAAGCTATGTGTACCTGTGGTGAGTGGGGTGTGGGTATGTCGTGCATGTATAGGTTAAAGAGTGTAGGAGACAAAGCAGATCCTTGGGGGACGCCATTTGTGAAGTTTCTGATGTTCGAAGACTGACCAGCAAAAGTTACATGTGCACATCTGCCGGCTAAGTAGTTTGCCAGCCATCTTTTTGTGTTATTATGCATGTTTGTGTTGAATATTTTCTTTGTGAGGTTGTGGCAGGGGATGGAATCAAAAGCTTTACTAATGTCTAGTATGACAAGGAGTGTTCTGTGTGGTGGCCTAGCTGAATTCATGCCATCAAAAACTCTCTGTGTAAGGTCTGTAAGAAGAATGTTTGTGGAGTGTAGTGGCCTAAAACCACGTTGTGATGGGGCTAGGGGCGTGTGAGGTGCAACTAGTTGTAGTACCAGTCTTTCAGTGACTCTGGAGGGGATGCAGAGGAGTGTGATGGGGCGATGTGAGGAAGGTAACGTGGGTCTTTGGTGGGTTTGGGGATAGTGATGATAATGCCATGCTTCCAGATGTTGGGTATTATGTTGCGTGAGTAGCTGTAGTTTGATATGTTGGTGAGTGCTTGTATGCCTTGTGGCCCAAGGTGTTTAAGGTGTATGTTGCTTATGTTGTCTGGTCCACAGGCAGATGAGTGCTTGAGGTTGATGATGATGTGCTTCGTTTGGTTGTAAGTGAAAGGTGCAAAGTCTGGGGCTGTGGGGAACTGTCTCTTACGTTGGATGATACGTCGGTCGTCACGATGGGGGTTTAGGTGGCTGACATGTGAATAGTGATTGATGAGAGCGTTTCCTTGTTGTTTGTTTGAAGGTATGGTGTCTGTTGTTGTGATGGCAGCATGTGATTGTGTAGTGTTGCTGTTGGAGAGTGTGATGCTGTTTAGTGTTTTGAAGAGTTTCCTGGTGTCTGTTTTGTGATCAAGTGTTTGGAGATAATTATTCCAATTTAGTGTTTGTTGTTCTGATACTCCTTTACAGTAACTATAATTTATTTTTGTACGACGAGGAGAGTCCGGAATCTTCGCGTGGCTCATATTCTTTCCGAAAAAAAACTAATCTTTACCTAGGAGAAGAGAAATTAGTACGAGTACTTATTTATATATTTATTTTTTTTTGTTACTCATCTTTAAGTAAGACAAGAAGCAATTGCTGAAAGCCCCCTCTCCCCCCCCTCTCTCTCTCTCTCTCTCTCTCTCACACACACACACACACACACACACACACACACACATTTTACCTGTAAACGAAAGTCTGAGTCACAAGAGGGCACCGCTCGTTAGTGTGTTATTGTACACCGGCACAGGAGTCCAAGGTAATGGTTGATATTCTCGTCGGTTAAGGAGGCTACTTAGCAAGGTTTTATTATCATATTTATCTGCTTGGGACATGTTAATACTTTCATGCATTTTACCGTTGCTGTCTATGTCGAAACAAAATAAAATATGCAAAGAGTATGGGTGAAAATTAAGAAAAGAACAAGACAGTCGTTTAGGCACAGGTGTCTGAAAGCTCTTTGGTTGACTGGAATACAGCCCCTGAGACAACTGACAGCAAACCCTTTTCTGTATCCTCCTACTTTCTCTATTCTCATTTCAAAGCCAAAGGTGGCTGTTGTGT
>JAGKTI010018052.1:330-18010 GCA_018397915.1 Birgus latro
GGATTTGGAGAAAGCATATGACAGAGTGGATAGACAAAGACTGTGGAAAGTATTAAGATTATATGGAGTAGATGGGAAGTTGTTGAAGGCCGTGAAGAGTATGTATGAGGGTGCTAAGGCTGCAGTGAGTGTAAATAGTGAACTGAGTGAATTTTTCTCTTTGAAGGTTGGATTGAAACAAGGATGTGTCATGTCTCCATGGCTATTCAATCTGTGTATGGATTCGGTGATAAAATAGATACAAGGTAGGGCAGTGGATGTTGGAGTGGCCCCTTGTGAGAGAGGACAGTGTTTTGAAACTCCCTGTACTGTTGTTTGCAGATGATACTGTGTTGTTAAGTGAAGATGAAGAGGAGCTGCAAGGCTTGGTGGATGAGTTTAGGAGAGTGGAGGGGGAGAGGGAGGGGAGCCCAAGGATGAGATGGAGGTATGGAGTGGAGAGGTATATGAGAGAGGGGTGTGAGCTGGGGGTATGGCAATGAAATGGCAGGGACAGGGTGACATGGAGGCGATTTGTTTGTGGTCACCCCTTATGGGATTAACCCGTCCAGTCACGACCGATTTTTTACCCATCACACCCTAAGAACCCGACCGATTTTCAACTTTTTTGGGGGGGGGCTCAAACCTCCGCTTTTGGTGAGAAACATCGAAAATTCACAGAGAAATCGTCCTCCTGAGCTTATAAATGTTGGTACAGGTGTCAGTCAGCCTTACATTTTCCTTCTTTCTCAGGGTACCTGGCTACAGAAAACGAACTATGGAAGGGTTAACTAATTCATGCCACTTTAAATTACATATTTATTTATTTACTTGGTAAGAATTTTTGTGCAGTACAAGTCTATATTGGTTTTCACACAATAATATAGGCGATAAAAGCATTGTTCACTCACTTAAAACCCCAGCATATGGCACCTTCCTTTACGACATTACCACCTCATCAATTGTGTTTGTTTCTCCCTCTAGCTTCCTTGTTTCTTTGTCCTCCACCTCAGGAATCACTTTCACTGTGAATTTCGTCATTGGAGAGACCGTGGGGCAACCTATCTTTACTGGCCAGGTTACTGGTAACAGGTGAATTGCCAAGTGTGGGGGGGAGGGGGGAGGGGTGGATCAGGTGGGGCCAGGCAGTATCCCCACTTGACAGCATGTAGTAGAGGAAGGTCTCCCACATATGCCTACCAAAAATCACCCGCGAATCTTGAAATATGTGCAAACGATGGGCCTTGCAACTGACTGACGTACAATGCACGTCGGTGGGTCTGTCCGCAGAAAAAAGTAGTGACATGCATTGTACGTCGGTGGGACTTGGTGGGTTAAGGCATCTGGCAATAGATAGATAGACAGATAGACATTATCAGGAAGAAACCTTAAGGAAAAAGACATACTGCTGTTCACAGGCAGAGTAGAGGAAACTTCAAAGCAGTTAAGACGACCCCATCTCCCTGGAAACGTAACTGATGATGATAGGGCCACTGCCTCTACAAGCAGGGGGGTTGTGGCCACAGCCTCTACAAGCTGTGAGGATATGCCTACACCCTCTACAAGTAGGGGTGATCGACATAAGCCTTCATCATCTATACCATCAAGCTCAAGGTCATTTTTCAATGGCCTTTTCCAAAAGGTCAGATTTAGTCCACCAGGAGATTACACTCAGGACCCTGTAGTGTTCCTAACAGATTTTGCTACATTTTTCAGTCACCATATTCAAAACATAATGAGGCAGATGCAAGCACCATCTGTTGGTATATACTTAGTGCTGGCAATTGTTTTAACCCTTTCGTGCAAGATGACGCATTAGGCATCATATGGGTCTCCCCACGAAAATGCACAGTGATGACAAAAGCGTCATAAATGGCTAAAAAATTATGCCAAAGATAAAGTTTTTGGCCGATCCGTGTCATTTTTGGAGGCATCATGCCTTGCCTGGCTCTCGTCAAAAGTAATGAGGTGGCAACTCTGGGACCCACAACAGGTGACAGCGGTGCCAGGTTGCTTAGTACCGTACTGGCTATCAGGGGAGAATGTAGCGTGCGGCTCCATCCCTTTAAATCCTCCTCTATTTCCCCCGTTCTGGGTGCGCATCATCGTACACCATACCAATAGTGCCTGTTTCGACTTTTTGGGCAATATTGTGTTTAGATTTGGTGTTTGTATTAGGAAAATAGTTGTTTGTGATTCGCTCCTGGCAGTTTTCAGCCGTTGGCCCAACGAAGATTTTTATCGTGTCGCTACAACAACCCTTCCTCTGCCCTGCCCCAAATGTGAGTATTCAGCCATTGAAATAGTGACAGTGATTCAGGTGAATATAGTGTGCAATAGCTAATGAGCAAGGATATCGTGAAATGTGCAGCAGCTTTATATTGGGGGAGGCGGGAAACCACCTTACAACACGACGTACTCATGAACGGAATAATTGCCAAGGTGTATATGAATTTTTTTTTTTTTTGCTGCTATATGTATGTTAGTGTTATTGTGCAATAAAAAGGAATACAGTGAAACGACTGTACTTGATAAAATATTGGCTAGGGCATGAGTCACGTACGCCGTACAGTCACGGCACACTGTTGCCATGACGGAGTGAAAATAGAGGAGGTTTAGGAATATTTTATTTTATTGTTATAAAATTATTCCTTATGCTTCTTGTGTGGTCTAAAGTATGATTGCTATAGTGATATGTTCAGTGTATGCTTGTGTGGAACAATGTAAACACTGCAACATGTGCCCATCAGAAAATACTGTATACGATACCTGAGTTATTGTACAGGTGACTTACAGAGCACATTCATATAGTGTACTATAGTGTGCGATAGATTTCGTTATGTGGAAAGAGGAAGAGTGAAGCACGTGCTCATAAGAAAAACATTGTCACCTAAACACATGAGTGTAGTGCAAAGGTAACGAAATCAAATGAGAACTACGTAACACCTGCATGTACTTTTAGTGGTTAAATATACTGAATTTCTCAAAAAATGATAGATTTTGTAATGTGGAAAGAGAAAGAGTGAACCATGTGCTCGTAAGAAAGACATTCTCTGCTTACACGTGATGTAGTGAAATGAAACATGAGCTACGTAACACCTGCATGTACGTTTAGTCGTGAAATAGAATGTATTTCTGAAAAAATGATAGATTTTGTAATGAGTAATGTGGAAGAGAAACAGTGAAGCACGTGCTCGTAAGAAAAACATCGTCACCTAAACACTTGAGTGTAGCGCAAAGGTAGCAAAATCAAACATGAACTACGTAACACCTGCTTGTACTTTTAGTTGTGAAATATACTGAATTTCCCCAAAAATGGTAGATTTTGTAATGTGGAAAGGGAAAGAGTGAACCACGTGCTCGTAAGAAAGACATTGTCTGCTTACACCTGACCTACCGTAAAGGTTGTGAAATCCAACATGAGAAACGGAGCACCTACATGTACTTTTAGTGGTGAAATAGACTGAATTTCTCAAAAAATTGTAGATTTTGTAATGTGTAATGTGGAAAGAGAAAGAGTGAACCACGTGCTCATAAGAAAAACATCGCCACCTAAACACGTGAGTGTAGAACAAAGATATCAAAATCAAAAGTGAACTACATCTGCATTTACTTTTAGTGGTGAAATATACTGTGTTTCTCATAAATTGAAAGGTTTTGCTATGTGTATTGGGAAAAAAAAAAGAAAGTGACACACATGCTCCTAGGACAGAAGTTGCCTCGTGCACCCGAGTAAGCATGAAGGTAGCGAAATTACACGTGACATACGGACCACATGCAAGTACTTTTGTGGTGAAGTGTTTCTCACACACTGATAGATTTGGTTATGTCTCATGAGGGAAAAATACAAATAAAAATACGTAAACAGTGCAGCGTGTTCTCGTAAGGGAAGTCACGTGTCGTACACCTGTGTAAGCCGGAAATGCCACCAGACATACGGACCACGTGCATGTACTTTTGTGATGAAATGTTCTGTGTTTCTCATAAAGTGGTGGATTTGGTTATGTCTCATGTGAAAAGAAAATCCTACAAATAGTGCTGCTTGTTTTCGTAAGGGAAATGTCATGTCCAACACCTGAGTTACTGGGAAGGTAGCGCTACCCTGTCAAGCACCCACGAATTTGTAATGAGCCCGTGGTGCGCTGTTTTCCTGTTGTTTACGTTTTTTTTTTTTTCCATGAGAGTTAACTAAATTTATCAGTGTATGAGAAACACTTCACCACTGAGGTTCATGCACGTGGCCCGTATGTCACATAGAATTTCGTTACCTTCACGCTAAGTCAGGTGTACGACACGTGATTTCCCTTACTAGAACATGCTGCACTGTTTACATTTTTTTTTCTCATGAGACATAACCAAATTTATCAGTGTATGACAAACATTTCACCACTGAGGTTCATGCACGTAGCCCGTATGTCACGTAGCATTTCGCTACCTTCGTGCTAAGTCAAGTGAATGACACGTGATTTCCTATATGAGAACGTGCTGGTGTTTATTAATTAATTTATTTTTTTTACGCACGTGGCCCGTATGTCACGTAGGTGGCCCCAACCTCAGCGGCAAGTCAGGTGTAGCAGATGATGTTTCTCATGGAAATGCACGTTTATCATGATTCCTTGCATTGTGCCAGTATTGAGGAAAGTTATTGGCTGGCTGTCAATACAATATCTTGATTGCTTTCTTTCAGCTCACAACCCTAGGCACAGCATATCATTCTCCAGTTGGCGTGCAACATAGACAATCTATTGCACAGCAAAGATGAAACGGGGGATGGCACCAGAAGATTGGACAAGACTCCTCAAGGGGGTTCAGTCGAAGAGCGACAGTGAGAGTGACTGCTCTGGGGTGTAGGAGAACTTGACACCCTCCCGCCAGGAAGTGGAGTTGCCCCGCCGCCTTCCACCACGGGAGGCATTACCACCACCAGCGGCAGGCACCACAGCAGCACCCTCCCCACCTCTAGGACCTCCCTGCCCCATCACAGTCTTCATCACTTCTCCATCTCCAGGCCCCTCTGCCCCCTTGGCCGAGCCAGTGTCACTGGAAGCTGGACCATTGAATGTGAGCATGGCCCCTCCACCTCCATCTGCTGTGCAGGATGCTACGGTGACATCCTCGCCGGCCAGGTGAAGGAGAATGGTGTCCCCAGATCCCTCTGTCTCGTCCTCATCCTCGTCCGAGCCATCCTCTCCTAGACGAGGGCGTCGTGGTCCACTGCCTGGACATGGGGAACGTCCAAGAGGTTGGAGGGCAGGCCGAATGGTGTCGGCACGCTGACCCGCTGCCTCCGCCGCCACTGCCACTGAAGAGGATATCGGGTGGAGCAGTGACCCGTTCACACCGAACCACAGGCCGTTCACTGGCTCCCCAGGGATCAAGGTGAATATCCCAACAATGCCGATGCAGTTTTTCCAGCTCTTCTTCACGCGTGAGTTGTTCTCATATCTCACCATGGAAACCAACCGGTATGCCACATTCCTGGGGACTCGGCTGGATGCCTGGTTCACCTGTAATGAAGAGGAGATGGCCAGGTTCCTGGGGTTATACCTCTTCACGGAAGTCGTGCACATGCTGACCATCAGGCACTACTGGCGCACCAACGAGCTGGATAACTACCCAAGGTTCAGGTGAGCAATGAGTGGAAGGTGCTTCACCACCATTCTCCAGCACTTCCACTGCTTCAACTCGCTCGCCATACCCCAGGACAAGCAAGATCGGCTCATCCGCTTTTGCACGGTCTTTGAGTACATCCTTCAGCGGTTCCAGTCGACGTACCAACCCGAGGAGTGTCTCAGCCTGGATGAGGGCTCTCTGGGGTGGAAAGGCAGGCTGTCCTTCCGCGTCTACAACCCCAAGAAGCCCACCAAGTACCCCATCAAGCTATACATGTTGGCTGAAGCGACCTTAGGCTACATCTGGAACTTCGAGCTCTACACAGGGGTGCAGCGGACCCTCAAGAACACCGTGTTAGGCCTCGTGGAGCCGTTGAAAGACCAGGGCTACAAGTTGTTCATGGACAACTACTACAGTTCTGTAGCCCTGTGCGAACGGCTCTTCACAGCAGGCTTTTATGTGTGTGGGACCATACGGCTGCCTAGAGGAGCACCATGCCAGCTGCAGGCCATCGCCAGGGCTAAGAGCCTGGCTGGGGCAAGGTGTACAGGTACAAGGACAACGTGGATTGTGAGGATGGTGTCCACCTTCCACAGCCCCGACACCATTCCAAAGAGGGTTCGAGGGAAGGTGCGGGGTAATGATGGGCAGACAACCTATTTGGAGAAGGTAGTCCAGAAGCCCTTCGTTGTGGAAGACTACACAGTACATGGGTGAGGTGGATCATTTTGATCAGATGGTCCAGTATTACCCTATCCAACGGCGAACCGTCAAGTGGATGACGATCACCTTCTACTTCATCTACATGGCACTCTTCAATGCGTTCGCCTTGTACAAAAAGTACAGACGTGCAACAGTAACTCTCCTTGAATTTGTGGAGCAGCTCATCTACGATCTTCTGCATTTCCATGAAGAGGACTGGCCCGCGTCTGGACATGTAATCCACCACGCCCCAGACCTACCTACCCGATGGCCAGCACTACCAGGACTTTGCACCCAGCAGGCACAGGTACCAGCACCAGGATTGGTCCAGCCACCACCAACACCAGCACTGCCTGCAGGAGTACCACCACTGGTGCCAGCAGCAGCACCAGCATTGCCTGCAGGAGGACCACCACAGGTGCCTGCACCAGTACCAGCACTGCCTGCAGCAGGGCCATCAGGGGTGCCAGCACCGCCACCACCTCCAGTTGCTGGTCCGTTGGGAGAACTCGTGCCTGGGCCTGCAGCTGACACCCCCACAAGACAGGACCAAGAAGGAGCATGAGGGCATCCAAGCAAGCGTCACCAGGTGAAAGACGACGACATAAGGTTGGATCACACCCTGGGCCACCACAGGGCAAGGATCCCCCACGGGAAGAGGCTCAGATGTACCTTGTGCTTCAAGCTGCTGGTGAGGAAGGACACAAGGAACATGTGTCCTGTATGTGATGTGCCGCTTTGCATGGGTGACTGTTTCAACCAGTTCCATGCTGAGTGAGACCTTCACTAGTGGAGCACACACACACAGACACACACACACACAAACATAACTCCTCACCTCGAAACCTAGCTGGTCCTGCAGGAAGAGCATAGCCACTGGAGAAGTAAGTGATTTTCTTTATTTATGTATTTATTTACCTGTCTTTATGTCACTATATTTACACCTACATATATAGTTGTCATTTTATATAAACACCAATGACAGGGAAATAAGTACAGCTTCAGTTTCACCTGTTAGCAACTGATTTAGTGTTCATGTGTGGTTTCTGAGATGAAAAAAAAGAGTAATTTCATAATAGTTGTTGAAATATAACCGAAAAAAAGCATACCTAGCAAGTATAAAAATGTTCGCGCACTATGAGAAAATCACGTACGTGAGCACGGCTGATGACTGCTCAGCGCATGGGTGGGTACACTGTAGTTTCTTGCATTTTTCTCGAAAACTATTAGGTGTAGGAGAACCATTTGGGGCTCATGTGAAAGCTCATAAAATTCTACATAAGATGATGAAATAAAAACACAACACTGCCGAGAAAAGTTTTTTGCTAGAGCTCCCTGAGTAAAAAACCTTTGTCTGTCAGAAAGAAACTGATGTTACTTTTCGCTTATTACTAGAAAACCATACCTCGTATCAAAATGGAAACTGTCCCATTCGAAAGATAATAAAATTCTCTTTCTATTGATGTATAACATGTAGAGATAGATTAGTCAACATTGGAGTTATGATGTTGGGAAGTGAGATGAATGTTCCCAAATGTTTATTCACAGCACCATAGCTTATGTATAGTGTTGTTCTCCTTCTTATCGTGTAGAACAAACATCGACGAATAGGAATACATAGGTTTTGTGGCAAAATAATTAAGTTTGGGTGGTGAAAATAAGCCGAAAATACACGATTTTGGTGCCTGCGGAGGGCAGTGTGGGGGGGGAGACAGTGATGTGTCGTAGAACAAAAATAAGAACAAAAAACATATGAAACTTAACCAGCGCGTGAAAGGGTTAAGACGGTAGCCTGTTTTAGAGGGGAAAGACACAACCAGAACTCACTATATTCACACTCCATGAGTTTTCAACATTCTCAGCACTATAGGACAAACACTGGAAAAGCTGAAACAGAACATATTAAATCACATAGAAAATGTTCTTTCAACCACTGAGGGGAGTGGCTTTATATTAGACTACACCAAATCCTTAGAAATAAATATCATTAAAAATGTTGTTCCTCAGTCTATAAGTACATCTGAAAGCACTAATTTCTCCCCCCCTAGTAGCCGGAGTCGCGGCCAGTGAGTGACCAAGCAATCGAACACCCCGCATCCACAGCACCTCCCCCAAACCCCAGTGTAAGCATTGTAGGATAGATTTGGAACGGCCAAAGCTGGTGATGTTACAATGTGTCATGATTGTTTTTATAGACAATCAGAACCAGCAGGGGTAAGAATATAAAGGCATTTAATGTGTAGTACTGTGCTGCTCTCCACACTATATGAAAAAGACATGAAAATGAAAGATTTACAATGTATTATGCGTTATTGTCTGTATACTTATATATTATAATGTTACAAATAGGTCTAGTATAGTGAACTGGATCTGATGAAAGATGTCGTTTCTCATACATTCTCGCTTCCACCCCCACCACCATTCTGTCTGGGTTGCTGTCTCCACCAAACGCCTCTCATACCCTCTTTCCCCCACTCCCACCCATTGTTATCCAACATAAACACAGATAATGATGAAATGATCTGTCAGATATTGATCATATATTATCATACACTTTAGTATCAAGCACTAACAAATCAATAAAATACAATACTCTGGTATACCTGCCAACCATTTCATCCTGTTGTAAGCTGTTACATGTCATATGCACAGCAAGTTGGACCTTGTGTTACAAGGAGATACAGTTGCTTATCGTTAACAGGTTGTGTGGTTTGGGACGTCCATTAATTCATATGAACGTGGCAATTTAAGCCTTACATTACAAAAAACGTAAAGCTTATGTTACTGTCATTACTGGATGAACAAAACGACCCAGGGATCGGCCGTGACGAACCACAGACTTTCAGCTTTAACAAAAATGTACCAACCTCTTGACACAACAGCGACAATGTCATTATGTATACGACTGACCCACATTCAGTCGTATAAGGTCGGAATATTTTCGTTAAAGCAGAGAGTTTGTGGTTCGTCAGAGTAAATCCCTGATTCGTTTCGTTCATCCAGTAAAGAGAGGAACATAATCCTTAAATGTTTTTAATGTAAGGCTTAAATTGCCACGTTCAAATGAATTAATGGACATCCAAAACCACATAACCTGTGTTAACGATAAACAACCGTATGTCCTTGTAACACAAGGTTCAACTTGCAGTTCGTATGTCACGCAACAGTTTACAACAGGATGAAATGGTTGGCAGGTATACCGGAGTATTGTATGTTATTGATATGTTGGTGCTTAATGCAGAGGTGTATGATAATACATGATCAATATCTGACGGATCATTTCATCATTGTTTATCTTGGTTAACAATGGGTAAGAGTGGGGGACAAGAGGGTATGACAGGCGTTTGGTGGAGACAGGAACCCAGAGAGAAGGGTGGTGGAGGTGGAAGCGAGATTGTATGAGGAAAGCCATTTCTTCTAGCAGATATTGTTCACTATACTATAGTTATTTGTTACTTTATAATATAGGACGTAAGTATATAAACAGTAACAATACACTATAGGTATTCTTTCCTTTTCGTGCATTTCTCATATGTTGTGGACACATTAAAAGCTATTATATACTTACTCTTGCTGGTTCTGATTGTCTGTAAAAACGATCAAGACACATTGTAACTTCACCATCTTTGGCCGTTCCACATCTGTCCAACAATGCTTACATTGGAGTTGGGGGAGGTGCGGTGGATGTGGGGTGTTCAATCGTCTGGTCTCTCACTGGCCGCGACTCCGGCTACTAGGGGGTAGAAATTAGGGCTTTCGGGTGTAGATATGTAGAATTCCCCACAAGAGTAAGAGGATGCAAACAGAAATTTAATCCTCGACCTATAACAGGTGCAGATAAAGATGCTTGTATAATACAGTGCTTGGCTGCTCATATTTTCTGTCCATAATAAGTGGAGAGATATGCAGCGTCGAGCGGATTCATGGGAAAAATGTAGTACTTTGATAAAGTTTCCTCAAGGGAAAAAGATTTCTTGGTACTCCCTTGATCAGTTAGAAATTCAAAATCAGTTAAATATTAATATTAATTGCTTTAACGATAAACATCACTACGAATTGGCTATAGTCAGAATAGGGAGCATAAGTATGAGGACAAAGTAAATTTACTTTTATTAGACAACAAACACTGTTGTCTGATAAAAGATTTAAAGAAATTTCTTCAGGCTTTTCTACATAAACGTCAACCTACGAGTCCCTTCTTCTGTGAAGTGTGCTTTTCGGAATTTACTGGGAAGGAGGAGAAGGTTTCACGTTCTCAATATTGCTGCTTCCGACAGAAAGAAGTGATTCCTGACCCAGGTTCCATCATTAAATTTAAAAACTGGTGGAAAACAGTGTGCTCTGATTTTGTGTGCTTCTGTGATTCTGAAGCCCAACTGAAGGATGGGGGTGATAAGGATCATATTGTCAACACACATCACGCTATTGCATATGCCTATATCACTGTGGATAGAGGTGATAATTTAGTGGATTCATATACATATGTTGCACCCGATGCAGCCACACATTTCATAGATATACTAACCCTTTCTTATGAGCATTTTTTTGTTTTGTTTAATGACAAACTCTGGGCACAGGCTTCACGACCCGTTCTCAAGGCCCAGTAGATATCCTACATTCCATACACCTCCACATGTCACCACTTCGGCGCTAACACCCACCGTCCATATTGAATACATGCTAGGGCTGTCTCATACAGGACTGGTGTACTGGTATTAGTGGGGGTATTTTTGACATGTCGACGGGCCTTCTGGCGGATCAGTAAAGTCTGCTTTAATGAAATTCAAATCCTTAAACTGTTCCCTGCCCCAGCCGAGATTCGAACATGGGTCCATTAGGACTGCATGCCACTTGTCTACCAATTCAGCCACCGCTACAAAGTCACCACAAATTTCCCATCCATATGACAGACGAGGATGAGGAAAACTTTTAGATGCAAATGATGTGTCAGTTATGTGAGTCAGCATTTGTTAATGGTAGTGATAAACACAGACATCATCTCCATTATAAGCAATTTAACAAATAATTAGGGGTTCTGTGTAGGAAATGTAATATGCAAGTAAAAGATAACTATAATAGACTAATTACCATTGCTCATTATATGCTGTATAATTTAGGGTTAGTCATTACGGAAATTAACCAAGACATCCCCATTAACCTGGTTTGCAAACAGGCACTTAAGTTTCTTAAGGATGATATTGGCAAGCTGAGATTCTTCGTTAGTTATGGCTTTATGAGTGGAAGTCTTGCCGATCTGGCTAAGGTACATATTCAGTCTGGAAATTCTCTCAAAATTACTAAGGAAATACTTGGAGAAATGGATGAATCCTTAAAAGAAATGCTAATTTCTGAGACTGATAAGCTTGAAGATCATAGTTTACCACCCAATGATGCATTTTACAGTTCATTAACAGGAAGCTGCATTACAAAGGAAAAGCATGATCATGCATCAAAAGTTTGGTCAGTGGCAGGTTGTGCTAGTCTGAAGGACTATCTCATGCTATACCTTAAAGTACACTGTGGTCTACTAGCTGATATGTTCACAAACTGGCGTAGAACTTTGCAGCAACAATACCATTTAGATTCAGTTAATTATGTCTTCCTCCCTTCATTCAGCTTCGATAGCTGGCTGAAATCTTCAAAAATAGAAGTTCAGCTCACCAGTGATGGGTCTTTGATTCATCTCATTCAGAATAACATCCGAGGTGGTTTCACTACGGTTGTTCGCTGCTTCATGAGAGCTAATTACAAATTCATCAACTCAAATTTCGATAATACAAAAGATACTTCAAATTATTTTATTTTATTATGACTTAATTCACTCTTTGCCTCTGTAATGACAGAATCGCTTCCCATTGGTGATATAAAGAAGCTTAGTGACAGTGACATGAAAACATTTCTTGATAAGGATTTTGAAAGGCAACCTACTGACGGTATGTTTGGGTACTGGGTTCCGTGTGACATTCTACCAGTGTCGGCAGAGGCTGCTTAGTTAACAGATAGTTTTCCTCTGGGCTTAGAGCAAAAAAACATTAATTATGATTATCTTTCACCCTATTCTAAACAGGTATTAGAAACGGAAAGTAGAAAATATCCTGAATTTAATCAAAAACTTGTAGCTTCTCACTCAGCAAATTACAGCTATCTTATAGCTTTACCTTTGCTGCAGTTATATATGAATCATGGTCTGAGATAGGCTAGAGTGATCCGTGTTCATTTTTAGACAGGAACCATGTTTAAAAGCCTGCACATAACGAAACATTCAACTAAGAAATAATGCCTCAACTAAGGACAAAAAAGCTATGTACAAACTAATGTCAAATTTACTGTTGGGGAAAACTTTATTTAATCCCCAGAGATATGCCACCAAAACTATATTTGCCGAAAGAGGAAAGAATTCCTAAAAAGTGTTAGGAATCCTTTCTTCAGAAGGGTGATACCCTTAAAAGAAAATCGAGTAATAATAATCACTCAGTGTCCTCAAATAGAACGGTCCCCAGTTTGTGGGATTTCAAGTTCTTGAGTTGGCCACGGTGAAGATTTATCATTTTTGGTATGATGTTCTCACAAAACACTATGGGGAAAGAGTAAAAGCAGTGTACTCAGATACAGGCAGTTTTGTATTTGAAATTGAGTGTGAAGATATATTCAGTGAATTACAAGGGTATCCTCTTGTGGACTGGATAGATACATCTAATTTCAGTCCCCAGTATCCTTTGTACAGTGGTGCACGTAAAGGTCAGTTTGGTCTGTTAAAAATTGAGGTTGGGAAGAAACTGATAGATGAAGCATGGTGTCTGCAGTCATGTACAGAGATGATAAATCGTAAGAGTATTCCTAGTTTGACAGGAAAAAAAAAATTAAACAAGAATACAAAAACACTCTTCTGGGGACCAATATTTTCATTATGCTGGAGCCACCAGTATATCTAACCGGCAGGGACAGATCACCACGCTATCAGTAAATAGGAGTGGGTTGAGTGAATTTGAAGATGTGTTATTATTTGTCCCCTACTCAGTCAGTCAGCTATGGGTATCCTTTGGCTAAACAGTCAAGTAAAAGCAGGGTAAGAAAAAGAATAAGAATAATTTTAATAATAATAATAATAAGACGAAGAAGAAAGAGATTGGAAGGAGCATCCATATCCGTGGGGGTCACAACTCATCCCCATTACCCAGCAGTATTTCCCATGCAAGGGAAAACGGGGTCCGGTGTTATATGACAAACAAAGGGGAAAAAATGTTATGGTAAATATTTCCTAGACAGACATACTACTTCATGATTTATGTGGGTGTTTGCGTCATTCTTTTCATAGATAATTTTTATGCAAATCTTATATACTGTATATACTGCTCTAAAAAAAAAACCTTTACTGATAATTTGTAAATAAAGTGTCTGCAGTGTTCATGTTTTATTTACTTGGAGAGGACATTTTAGTTTTCTTTCAGTGTGTCTTTAAAGACCTTTCCTAGATAAGGAAGCTACTTCATGATTTATGTTGGTGTTTGTATCATTCTTTTCATAGATGATTTGTATGCAAATCCTATATACTGTATATACTGTACTAAAAACCTTTACTGATAATTTGTAAATAAAATGTCTGCAGTGTTCATGTTTTATTTATTAGTTGAGGACATTTTGGCTTTCTTTCGGTGTGTGTTTAAAGACCATGGAGAACGTTTATACAGTTCTGGTGCAGCAGCGATGGCGGCAACATCTCCAGTGACGCCATCTCCACCTGTTCCAGCCTTCGACACGTTGAGGGGGGCTACCGAAGCAGGTCCTCAGTCACCATGGGCCCAGACCACCTCCGACACAGTGAAGTGGTACAATGTGACGGCGGGGTACGGGTTCATCCGGCGCCAGGACACAGGCGCCGATGTATTTATACTCCGCCTGGGGATCGTTGCTACTAATTCACGAGGCCGAAAATGCCCGTTGCGTGAGGGCAAGTCAGCTGTGTTCCGTCTCCTACAGACACCAAAGGGTTCCGAGGTTACTGAAGTTACTGGACCAGGGGGCGCTGCTGTGCAGGGCTCTGCTCGTGTATGACGGTGCCCCTCGGCTTGGGATCGCCAGCCCAGGGATCCTCGGTGCATTGGGGAGATCGACACAATCATCACTATGTGCATCGCGATGGCACGAGCATTTTGCGGCGGTGACAAGGCGGCGATGCTCATTCTTCTCCCTCAGATTTTTTAGAAGAACAGGCTTCTGTGCATTGTTATCCCACAGTGCTTCACCCACGATACATATACTGCCCCTCGCCAGGAGCGTCGCGCCCCTAAGCTGCAGCCACTCAGACCCCCCACAACACCGCGGATTAGGCTGCAGCTCAACGCTCCCCTAAACAGAGCGACTGCCGCCGCCACAACTACCACCACTGCACCACCCACCGAGCCAGCCCAGCCAGCTCCTCCTGATGATTCCCGCCACTGGCCGTCAGTAGCCGAGGAAAGGGCTCCTTCTCCGTCCCCTCCACCGACTGGTAAGGAGAGAACCACCCGCCCCAGACTCCACAACCTGCTGCTGACAGTGAGACTTAAGAAGAAGAAGAAAAACAAGAAGAAGGGGAAGAAAAGCAGGCCTCCACCCAATGAGATGGAGACTGACAATCCTGTGCCTCCACCTCTTGCCTGCTCCACCCCCGCCGAACGACACCAGCACGTCTTGCCCCACCTCCCTCCACTCTCAGCCAAGACTCGTGCCCACCTTGAGTCTCTTTCTGTTGACCAGATCTTTGAATATCAAGATCGCTACACAGAGGCCAACTTCCAGGACGTTGCCAACTCTCTCAACCGCCTACACTTCCACTGCCTGCAGTTCGACGACCGCCACATGCAATGCCTGCTTGAGACGAGCCAGAGCCACGCTGATGACATAGCCATCCTTAACTACGTCGTCCGCGCTATTCTCCAACACCATAACGTGCTGACTAGCACCAGCTAGTCCACCATCTTCACCCGCAGTTCACTGGTGGGCCCACAGGCCGGCTCCCACTCTGACCTATTAGGTGAGAAAATCTATAACAACAACAACAACAACGAACTTTTATACATCAGAACATAGAGATATATTTCGTGATCCTGCCAGAATTATTATGGCAGGGTTTTCAACCTCAGGAAAAACCGTACTGATATCTAAACTCATCAAATACTATGCAGAAAAGTTTTCAAAAATATTTGTCTGTGGTGTAAGTTATCACCCTCAAGATGATCCAGTCATTGGTCACAAAGTTTCTGTGCACAAAGATATAACAGACCCTTCAGTACACTGAACTCTACAAGGAAAATCACTACTCATATAAGATTATTTGTATGTAAAGGCAATGCAAAGTCAGACTGTAGCTGAAGCTTCCATTAACGGACGTCATTCAAACCTTAGTGTTGTATTAATATCTCAAAACGTTTTTATGGGAGGTCTATTTTCTCGTGATGTACCCCTTAATGCTACGCACTTTTTACTCCTACGAATGCGTGAGTTGGGTCAGGTGGAATGTTTAGCTCATTATCAGTAAACTTCGTGATTTATCTATGAAAACCCCCACAACTGCATTTTAGGTCAAACTTTGTTGGAGAGCCTCCTTGAAGTAGTCTATACCTATTGAAATTAATAGCTTCCTTTCGAAACATATGCTATGATCCTATATCACCAGCATCCTTGGGTAGTATTGAAAAATTATACCGGGCTGCCAAAAAAATAAACGCTCTAGTAACTAAAACAGATTTGAAGAGATTTTAAAAGGTACTAGAGTTTATAATCTGCATAAAATACAAAGAAAAAGATTCTCATGAAACATTGTAGCAGCAGGACCCCGCATTATTCTGACATGTAACCTAGCTGATTTGAGGCACTTACAGAGGGGAAAGTAATAGTATACAGTATTTACTGGTGTGTGTGTAGATGTCTTCTCACGTTTCATGTTTGTCCATTCCATTCAACGAAACACTGGAGCTACTGTAATGAACGCTCATTCAGTCATTTTAACCCGTCACGTCCCGAATGATTTCCCACCTCCGATACCCCCCAGTCCCGAGCAATATTGGGATTTTTTTTTTTTTTTTACTCAAACATCCTATTTTGATGAGAAACATTGAAAATCCATAGAGAAATCGCCCTCCTGAGTTTATAATTGTTGCTACAGGTGACAGTCAGCCTTAGCTTTTCGTTCTTTCTCAGGGTATCTGCCTTCCAAGAAAACGAACTATAGGAGGGTTAACTAATTCAAGCCACTTTATATTACGTATTTATTTATTTGGTACGAATTTATGTGCAGTACAAGATTATATTGGTTTTCACACAATAATATAGGCAATATAAGTATTCTTCAGTCACCAAACATCCACATATGGCACCTTCCTTTCCAACATTACCACCTTATCACTTCTGTTTGTTTCTTGCTCTAGCTTCTTTATTTCTTTGTCCTCCACCTCAAGAATCACTTTCACCATGAATTTCGTCATTGGAGACAATGGCGCGACATCTCTTTACTGGCCAGGTCACTGCTAATAGGTGAATTGCCGAGTTTGGGGGGAGGGTGGAGGGGGGTCAGGTGGGGCCAGGCAGTATCCCCACTTGACAGAAGATAGAGGAAGGTTTCCCGCATATGCCTACTAAAAATCACCCGTGAAACTTGAAAAATGTGCAAATGACTGACTTTGCAATTGCATAATGTACAGGTACGTTGATGGGTGTCACCTTGACAAAACGTTGCAACATACCCGTATATCGACGGGACTCCTCGGGTTAAGTAAAACGGAATCACAGGGTTACTCAAGACTATTCACAGACAGGGGAACAGAATTTTATAACAAAACGCTGGACTCTCAGTTGAAAAGGAATATTACTCTGTATAGTGTTTACTCACGAGACAAAGGCTAGTCTCTGTGAGCATGCCATAACAACTCTGAAGCACAAAATTTATCGGTATTTATCTGCATACAACACTTTCAACTACCTACCCATACTAAGTACACTGGTAAGCACTTGCAATCTCACCTCTCATCGAGGCTTAAAGGGCAAGACACATAGTGAAATTCACAAGCTAACAGACCCCAGAGACTGGCAAAAGCAGTTTACATTAATGTATAAAAAGCCTATCAAACGTAAAAAACCATTTAGTTCAGACTTGACTGTTGGGGACTTGGTACGAATAGTGACTTCGTCCAGGAGTAAGAGCTTTGCAAAAGGATTAACTATACAGAATACGGAAGAGATATTTCGCATTATTAAAATGCACAGGAGTAAGTCAGGAATTTATACCTATGAGCTGGAAGACTAGGGTATAGAAGCAATCAAGGGAATATTTTACAGAGAAGAAATAATCCCTACTTTAGCCTCAGAAACCTACCCCATTGAAATATTAAAGAGACGGAAAAAGAAGGAC
>JAGKTI010018054.1:0-10712 GCA_018397915.1 Birgus latro
ATATATATATATATACACACACACAGTATGTGTATGTATATATAAATTTGACATGTCCAGCTTAATTCTGATATCAGGAAATCATGGGACAAGCTGACTCAGTACAGACAAGACTACAGCGATATCCATAGAAAAAGGCAACTGGAAGGTAATGTCCCAGCCCCAATACACCATCATCGACTAGTCGACTTTGGTTTGGTTCCACCAGCAACAGGGTGCTGGCGTGCTTTTACATGGGACCAACCTGAAGGCTGCAGCCGAGAAGTTTACACACATGCACAACGTACATGACATCAAGGCATCCGAGGGTTGGCTCTTCCGGTTCAAACTTTGACATGGATTTCCTGACAGTAAGGCACATGTCAAGACTCTGACGGAGCATTGAAGGATGTTGAACCGTTTCACCAGAAAGTTCAGTGCCTGACCAAGGGCAGCCTTGCTCTCAGTCAGGTGTACAATGCTGATGAAACTGGCCTATTCCTCTACTCCATGACCACCAACACCCTGACAGAAGAGATGGGGAAGACTGTGCCTGGTCAAAAACTGTCCAAACAATGTGGCTCAGAGTTCCATTGTGCCAATGCTAATGGGATGCACTGCCTCAAACCCATTATTGTTGGATGTGCAAAACAGCCATGTTCTTTCCATAGGTTGATGGATAGCCTGCCTGTTGTGTGGCATCAGTCTGTCAAGCCTTGGTATACCACAAAGATCTTCAAAGATTGGTTCCACAGACTATCTGTCAAGGAAGTTATCTGTTACCAAAAGAGAAACTTGGTATCCCACGCGGCCAGGTGATGGCTCTCCTGATTCCTCAACAATGCCCCTGCACATCCATTTGGTTGCTGATGACAGCTGTATTAGGTGAATGTTTCTGCCACCTATTACTTTTTTTTCTTTTTTTTTAATGCAAGGAAGAAGGAACCAAAGGCCATGGGCCCACAAACAGTTCCTTCCAAGAATAAACAAAAACAATACAAAAGAGAGCCAAATTCAAGATCCGTTCATTTCGAGATGCCTGGACACACTGCGTTTGAAAGAATGGAGATCATAGGAAGTAGGAAATACTGACAGAGGAAGACAGTTCCAGAGTTGACCAGTTGCATAAATGAAGGACTGGGAGTAACAGTTAACTCATGCATTACAGAGTTGGACAGAACACGGATGAGAGGTTGTTGCTAGACGGGTATTGCATGCCTGTCGTAGAGGTGGAGGGATGCAAGCAGACAGTTCAGAGGAGCAGTGGCCACTGAAGTAGCGATAGAAAAGAGATAAAGATGCAACAGTGTGGCGAAGAGACAGAGGTTGAAGGGAGCCAGTAAGAGGGGAAGAGTTAATGAGACGAAAAGCCTTTGACTGCACCCTATTGAGAAGGGCTGTATGTGGGGAGCCTCCCCACACATGAGAGTTGTACTCCAAACAGGGCCGAATAAAACCCGTGTATAAAGTCAACAACTGTGCAGGGGTAAAGAAGGTTCGGAGTCGGCTTAGCACACTTAATCTCTTGGATGCAGTTTTCACAAAAGTTGTAATATGTTCTTTCCAAGATAAATCCCGAGTGAATGAAACCCCAAGCATGTTCATGGATGATGCAGGAACGAGCTGGACATTATTAAACATCAGTGGGTACTCCTGTAGAAGGTTTTGTTGGGTTGATAGGTGTAAGAACTGAGTCTTTGATGCATTGAAAACAACAAGATTATTTTTACCCCAGTCAGAAATACGAGCCAAGTCAGACATTAGGTGTGCCACAGCCTCATCCCATGTTTGCTGAAGTAACTGCTGAGATGGACGTTGCGGGAACCGAATGGAAAGGTGAAGGATGGAATCATCAGCATACAAGTGGATAGGGTTAGATGTACAGCTTAGAAGGTCTAATTCAACCAATGGACTTGGGTCTTACCATGGCAGCCAAGAGACTGTACCACTCAGGGTTCCTCGACGAGATGATGGTGGTGCTTGAGGACAAGGAATGGGTTGACACACGTAGGGAGCAGACCTTGGAGAATCTGCAGCATTACATCATCTGTGGTTTTCAACTGGGCCAATGCTTAGAAGGAAGTCTCAATGAAAACCTTGGAAAGTGGTTGGTCTCATCTTTTCCGGGGATGCGAGGCCATGCAAAACTTTGAAGGACCTGGTGTGGACGATTTCCACCTTCAGCCACAAAACACAGGCAAGGATGTGGGAGTCAACAATGTGAGGGATTGGCTGGGTGACGACAGCGGCGATCCACGTTGTCAGACGTTGTCTGACGAGGAGATCACCGCTGCTATCTCTGTTGGGCTGACAGAGAGGAACGTGACGAGGATGAGGACAAGGACCCTGACTCTGGCCACCCCATCACTCCCTCGTCTTGGTGCGCTGTGGACCAGCATTGAGCAGGTGCTTGTGCCGAGTACCCTCACTGCGACAGGGAGTTGGTACAACTCAAGCTGGCTATGAATTTGCAGGCAGTCAGGGACGTTATCATACTCCAACAAAACTGCCGCACCTGTTGTCAGAAAGATCGACTCCTTTTTCAAGCTGGCCACCCTGTTCTCCCCACCACGACCAACACCACCTGCTTGACCCCAGTCTTCACTCTTAGACCTACAACTGCGCACATTGACAGCCACTGAGTTGTTATTAGACATGAACTTGCAGCTGTCTTCAAATAGTCCTGAGGTGGGTAGGGTTCCATCACCCTGCCACATGTCCCTGCTCATCAGCTGGCATCAGCAGGTGGAGGAGGAAGAGAAGGAGGAGTTTTTTTACCTCTTCCTAGGTGGCAGCATTAGCCACTAGACCACATGGGATACCTGTACACCTGCTGCAAACTGGCAGGTTACGATGCCTGTTTGCTGTCACTGGGAGGTTAGTGCACTGTTTTTTTTTTTTAATTGTTTATGCATTGATTTCTTAGTGCTTTGGATTACAGTGCTTATTCCAGTATGTGTTTAAATGTCTAAAAATAGCCAAATGACTGCACAACACTGCCAAAATTAGGAGGGGTACACCACATATTGATATTTGTTGTTGTTGTTTATGCATTGTTTTCTCAGTGCTTAGGATTATACTGAATATTGCAATGTGTCCTTTGATCATCTAAAAACAGCTGAGAGACATCAGAATACTGCCAAAATTAAGAGGGGTACTGCACAAATTGGTATGATTTTGCTTTTGTTGTTGTTATTGTTATTGTTTATGCATTGTTTTCTTGGGGTTTAGGATTATATTGAATATTGCAATGTGTGTTTTGATATCTAGAAACAAATGAAAGACTCTATACCTGCTAAACTGTGTGGCATAAAGTGACCTGAAAACTGACACACACAAAATTATAAATTTAAAAATCTGCCCCCCCCCCCCAGCATGGAGTTCACTTCAGATTTCCAGTCTAGCGCAGTTTATGGGATAACGAAGAACCAGATGATGATATTTCACATTAGCAATGCAAATTTTTCTAGTTACCAATGACTATGCGGCTTAAAAATTTCTGTAAATGATAATAAGCATGTGGGGTGGTGTGTGTGTGGGGGGAGGGGGGGTTCAGGGAACAGCATGGTGGACTGAAGAGGTGAGAGAGGCTGTGGCACAAGAGAAGAAAGCATATAATAAGCGGATGAGGAACAGGGGCGTCGAAGAAGCTGAGAGACAGACGAGAGAGTTATATGTAGAGAGGAGGAGAGAGGTGAAAAGATTAATAAGAGAGAGTAAGAAGAGAGTGGATGAGGAATTTGGAAGGAATTTGAGTGCAAAGTGGAGGGAATGTAAGAAAATGTTCTGGAAGGAGGTAAAGAGAGCTAGACAGGGTGCCAACGAAGTCAGGGGGTGTGTGAAAGATAAAAATGGTAGATTACTAGTGGAGAAGGGAGAAAAAGTAAACAGATGGAGAGAACACTTTAATGAACTGTTGAACATAGAGAATGAAAGTAATGCAAGTGGCTGGGGAATGGGGAATGGCGGGGAGAAGGAGGGTTGTGAGAAGAGAGGAAGAAATCAGTAGGATGGAAGTGGTGGAAGCAATGAAGAAAGTTAAAATGGGAAAAGCCCCAGGAATTGATGGAGTGTGTGGTGAAATGCTGAAGCATGGGGGAGAGAGACTAATAGAATGGATGTGGAAGGTGTGCAGATTGGCTTGGGAGGAGGGTAGACTCCCGGAGGATTGGAAGTCAGGTATAATTATTCCTCTGTACAAAGGAAAAGGGGAAAAAGCAGTGTGTGGTAATCATAGGGGCATTTGCCTTCTCAGTGTAATAGGAAAAGTATATGGAAGGATACTTATTGATAGAGTTAGGGAAATAACAGAGGAATTAGTTGGAGAAGAACAGGGAGCTTTTAGGAAGAGAAGAGGTTGTGTACACCAGATATTCATTCTTAGATCCTTAGTGGAAAAGTTTCTAGAGAAGGGCAAGAAGTTGTATGCAGCCTTCATGGATCTGGAGAAAGCATATGACAGGGTGGATAGACAAGGATTGTGGAAGGTACTAAGAATATATGGAGTGGATGGGAAGTTGTTGAAGGCAGTGAAGAGTATGTATGAGGGACCTAAGGCTGCAGTGCATGTGGATGGCAAACTGAGTGAATCTTTCCATTTGAAGGTTGGATTGAAACAAGGATGTGTCATACCTCCATGGTTGTTCAATCTGTATATGGATGGGGTTATAAAAGAGATACAAGGTCGGGCAGTGGATGTTGGAGCGGCCCTAGTGAGAGAGGGCAGTGTTTGGAAACTCCCTGTACTGTTGTTTGCAGATGATACTGTGTTGTTGAGTGGAGACGAAGGGGAGCTGCAAGGCTTGGTAGATGAGTTTGGGAGAGTGTGTAAGAAACGGAATCTAAAGGTGAATGTAGGGGAAAGTAAAGTGATGGTCTTTGAGAGAAGTGAAGCCAGTGAATGTACAGTGAGATTGGATGGGAAGGATATGGAGAATGTGAGTGCATTTAAATACTTGCGTAGAGTGATGAGTAAGGATGGAAGTCTGGAGGGTGAAGTGCTCGAAAGGGTGCAGCAGGGAAGGAAGGTTGCTGGTTCCTTGAAACAGTGATAAGAAACAGGGAGGTGAGCATGGAAGTGAAAAATTGTTACATGACAGTATTGTGATACCAACTCTAACATATGGAAGAGAAGCTTGGACCCTGTTGGAAGGACAGAAGTCAAGAGTGAGAGCAGTGGAAATGAGGTATTTGAGAGGAGCATGTGGAGTCACATGGAGAGACAGACTAACAAATAAGGAAGTGAAGGAGCATTGTGCTGTGGTTGTGGACGTGATAGGAAGCGTTACGAGGAACACGTTAAGGTGGTTTGGGCATGTGGAGAGGATGGAGAGTGAAAGACTGACGAGGAGAGTGTGAGTGAGGTGGAGGGGGCGAGAGGAAGGAGGAGGCAGAGGATGAGATGGAGGGATGGAGTGGAGAGGTACATGACAGAGGGGGGTGTGAGTTGGGAGCGGGGTAGTGAAATGGTGGGGGACAGAGCGACATGGAGGCGATTTGTTTGTGGCCACCCCTTGCGGGACTGAGGCGTCTAGTAATAGATAGATAGATAGAGAAGATGATGGTGGTGTGAGTGCAGGCCTGCCTGGTAAGTGCTTGCCATCAATACCTAAACTCTTCTTGTTTATTATCATTTTTTTTTATGACACATTCATCTGACATTCAACTACAATGGTTTATAATGGCTTTAGATGATTATGACTTGGCTTCAGACTGGGGTTAGGTAAAATGACACGGAGGCCTAAATCTAAGGGCCTCAGCAACACATCCTCAATGAATCTGTTATGATTTTTGTCAACATAACTCCACTGTTAAGTGAGGGATACCTGTGGCTGCATCAATTGTTATGGTCCCAGTGTGTTAAGGTAAACAAACCATGTACCATACAAAAAAACAGTTTCAATAAATTTAGAGTAGAACATGAAAACTGTCTCACCTGAGCATCATTCTGATTCCATCCATCAATAGTTGAGGATGGATTAGAATGACTGGGGGCTGGAGTGGGATGCGAGGGGAAACCCGGGATCGACCCTCCTAGTGACACCTGCCAAGAGTATAAACAACCAACTCTAAGCAACACAAAGGACACTGGTCAACTTGAAATTACAATACAGTTAAACACAACAAACGCAAAACTAAGATTAGCCGAAAATTCTATTGTCAATATATAAATGGGCATACCCATCTAAGACATGCTGAAGGGGTTCAGCCAGTGTAAAAAAGCAGTACAAGACTGTTAAGGGTCATAAACAATTCAGAAGCACACAAACTTATGGAAAATAAGACACCAACAGAAAATGGAAGAAGCTTCAAGAAAAGGAAAAGCACTGAGACATCTACAAAAAAGCAAACTGGAACAAACAAAATTATAAGTGGGTTGTCACAAAACCAGTGATCTATATACAGTAATCCCTCCACTATCCGATGTAATAGAGCCAAAGGCATGTCCGGATAGTGGTCTTGTCCGGATATTGGCCCTGAAGCTCCAGCACTGGTCATTCATGACCCTAACCTAACCTAACCTAACCTGAATCGGAAAACCACCTACCTACCTCTCTACCGGACATGCATAGCACTGATTTAAGTCCCCTTTCACATAAATAGCACACACAAAGCATGAATTAACTGAATTTTAACCAAAAAATGATGATTTAGAGGTGAGTAAGGCATAGGTGCTCACAATTTGCAAGCAAGTGTAAGTATGTATCAGACATGGAAATCACTATGAAAATCATCCTTTCTCACACCATATGCATTAAATAATGGACACAAAGCATGAATTCATTGAATTTTAACCCAAAAATGATGATTTTGAGGTAAGTAAGGCATAGATGTTCATGAGTTGCCAGCTTAGTGTAAATAAGTATCGGACGTGGCAATCACTATGAAAATCATAATTTCTCACATCTTATGCACTAAAATATGGGATACAAAGAATCAAATAAATAAATTGTTACCAGAAAAAGAGTTAGGTATGGAAAAGGTGTTCACTGTTCACCAACAGCACCAGTCATTCTTGACACTAACCTAACCTAACCTAAATCAGAAAACTACCTACCTACCTCCCTCCTGGACATGCATAGCACTTAAGTAACACCCCATTCACATAAATAATTGGCACAATGCATGAATTAATCGAATTTTAACCCAAAAAAGATGAATTTGAGGTGAGTAAGGCAGGGGTGTTCACAAGTTGGCAGCTTAGTGTAAGTAAGTATTGGACGTGGCTATCACTATGAAAATCATCATTTTTCATATCTTATGCACTAAAATATGGGATACAAAGCATCAAATAAATAAACTGTTACCAGAAAAAGAGTTAGGTATGGCAAAGGTGTTCACTGTTCACCAACAGCACCGGTCNAAACTAACCTAACCTAAATCAGAAAGCCACCTACCTACCTCCCTCCTGGACATGCATAGCACTTAAGACCCCATTCACATAAATAACTGGCACAAAGCATGAATTAATCGAATTTTAACCCAAAAATGATGAATTTGAGGTGAGTAAGGCAGGGGTGTTCACGAGTTGGCAGCTTAGCGTAAGTAAGTATCGGACGTGGTTATCACTAAGAAAATCATCATTTCTCATACATATCTTATGCACTAAAATATGGGATACAAAGCATCAAATAAATAAACTGTTACCAGAAAAAGAGTTAGGTATGGCAAAGGTGTTCACTGTTCACCAACAGCACTGGTCTTTCTTGACCCTAACCTAATCTAACCTAAATCAGAAAACCACCTACCTACCTCCCTCCTGGACATGCATAGCACTTAATTAAGACCCCATTCACATAAATGATTGGCACAAAGCATGAATTAATCAAATTTTAGCCCAAAAATGATGATTTTGAGGTGAGTAAGGCAGACATGATTATTACTGAGAAAATCACCTTTTCACAGCCTATGCACTCAAATATGGGACACAAAGCATGAAGTAAATAAAATGTAACCAGAAAAATTATGATTTAGAGGTGTGCGGGGCAAAAATGTTCACGAGTTGACTTGATAGTGAACGTATGTAAGAGACATGGTAATCACTGAGAAAATCACCTTTCACAGCCTGTGCACTCAAATATGGGACATAAAGCATGAAGTAAATAAAATGTAACCAGAGAATGAGGATTTAGAAGTGATTATGGAATACATTTAGCAGTTGACAATGTTTACTTACAGTCCATGATTGTTGTTTATCCCCATCTCTAAGGTTTTTACAGTGGTCATAATTGCTCTTGAAGCATGTCCAGTAATCCAGTGTTTAACTACATTTAATCCTTAGTACTGTGACTTTTGATTATTTAAACAAGAACGAAAATACCGCAAACGATCAGACAGCCATCCACTGTTCACAGGGGTTGAGACAGAAATATTGTAGTAGGAGGGAGATTGAGCAGGAAGGGAGCTAGTCGGCGCGAGTGGGAAATTCAAGCTGACGCGGTCGGGAAAAATCCCCCCACCCCCCCACCCCCACCCAATCTGGGGGTTTCGGCCATCAGCCCACGATGTCCGAATAGTGATGTATCCGGATAGTGGATATCCGGATAGTAGAGAGATTACTGTACGATTGGTATAGGGGTCATATTCTAAGTGGCATAGAAGTTTCATAGCATCTCTCTTTAGTGATTTAGCATATTACACCTTAACACTCGTATGTTATTTATATGGCTTTAATATCAAAACAATTTTCATTAATAACATACAAGGATATTGCAATGTAATGTGCAGAAAAACTTATACAAAATCTGTGACCACTTAAAATACCAACCTAAAAGTAAAGATAGACCAAGTCATCACTTAACAGCAGGGATTGATTGACACAAGCGGAATCAGTTATACAATGCAGACCAAAATGTGAATGAAAGAAGTTCTAGCACCATATTTGGAGTGGAAGAATGCTCTAGCTGAGGAGGGAGTTGGGGGTGGGGAGGAAAGAAAAAAGTGAATATGCAACATATAAATAAAAATGAATATGCACCATATAAATAAAAATACAATTTTAAACCTATGAATGTATAACCATCTCATATAACTATAAATTGGCATTTGTCAATACAGGAATTGATGCCTTGTGTGTAGCAGTTAATGGATGACCTACCTTACAGGAACAATCTGTTTTCATTATACACAATACTGTATGACACTAATAATACCTAAAGAAGCTTTAAATATTAATAACTGTAACATTTATTATTACTTTGATTTCAATATGTACACTTGATCAAAAAATTATCTCTACAACTTTCTGCCATACAGTTTGAAACGGTGAACGAAACGTACAAAGAAATATTCTCCAGTAACTACTCAAAAATAGATAGAACTACTCATAGTTGTACCATCGATAAAAAAAAAGTATCGGCACCCTGGAGTCAGATAAGATGTGAAATACTTCGTCTGGTTCAACTGGCAGTGTTGGCACGACTGTTTAATTCACCAAAATGATTGAGTTACCATCTAGTACAATATTTCTCCGACTAATCTATCTATATATCTGTAAAATATGTGATAACACAAATGAAGGATACAAACCGACATAACCGTGTCATTTTCCATAAATCACAGTCCGTGTATCATAATATCTCACACTGAAAGGGTGCCGATACGTTTTTTTATCGCTGGTACATGGCCAATTAGTGTGACATGAAGAAAGAACTTTATGCAACATATGAAGTAAACAGTTCATTCAGTAGTATTCGCCTAAAAACGCAACACGCAACAGCACTCATTGTGAAACCATTGATCACCTGAGTAAAGATAGTTTTCTGATTTAGTATACCCTACAAATGAACAGTTTTCTTAAGCCTGAACAACAGAGACAACCTTTTTTAATGTGTGTTTCTTCCTTCAGTTGACTTTATTCAACTCATGGAGGGGTTAATAAAAGCTTTACACAGTCTCTCCAGTTCTAAAAGTCTCTTCCAAGCTGAATGATGTCTTTTGAAATTACTCTACTGAAGATACCTTTATACTGAATGGGATAATAATGGATACCAGAGCTTCCTCCTAACTTGGGAGAGATCCTATCCAAGCATGTGGAAATGATGAGCAAGATATGAAAGTCATTTCCATCAGTCAACATTAGTGGAAAGCCAAATATATACACAACTCAGATAATGTCTTATTTTACTAGTATCTATACTGCTGCTGTTGCTTTTCTGGCTCTAAACTTATATGAATTACAAGTCAAGCTTTTCACCTGCAGCCCAACATCCCCCTTTCAGGGAACTGGAAAAAAGGTAAAGGGCATTTAAATATGCTATAAGATAATATGAGTGTGTTGTTCCAGATGATTGGCTAAAGAGTGTAATTGTAAATGTGTACAAGGGAAAGGGTGATGCCCTGGAAAGGGGAAATTACAGAGGCATAAAGCTCTTAGATCAGATAATGAAAGTAATGGAGAGAGTTCTAGAAGGTATGATTAGAGAAAGAGTGAATATCGATGAGATGCAGTTTGGGTTTATGCCAGGCAGGGGGACCACTGATGCCATATTCATTGTTCGACAGCTTCAGGAAAAATACAGTAAACCCTTGATAAGCCGAACTTTTAGAAGCCAGAATCTTCAGTTAGCCGAACTCAGGCCGAGACCACGTATGAAAGTAGGCCGAAATACAAAAGTAGGGGGAGAAATGGCACCAAGCGGACTCGTGGCGCCAGTCTGCTGCTTGCTTTTGGAGACGGTAGTTGCGCCATTCTTACTGTCATTTAGTGCTGAACAGTGCTCTCCTTTTGCCTT
>JAGKTI010018055.1:0-18007 GCA_018397915.1 Birgus latro
TAAAAGCCTTTTGGGGTTGGTTGTAGATTTGATGGTTTTTGGCTTTTGATTTGTGCTTTTTAAGTAAGGACAAAATTTGGGTCCCGCAAATAATTGTCATGCCACGTAAAAGTACAAAATATTCATAATATATCAAGAAAATATCAGTTTCCCAAAAGACCACAAAATTCCATGCCATAAAATGTTAGAATTAACTCTAGTTTTATTTAAAGAACTCTCAAGGGGGGATGGAATCTCCCTTTGGGAGTTAGAGAGGAATCATCCGGTATTTTCTGGCAAAAGTAAGGAATGACCAAGAATAGTCTGCGATACCGGTAAGGTTAAGGTTTGATTAATTTAGCCTGTTAGGTCAAGTTAAGATTAGCTTGTTCTGGTGGCTTAGGTTAGCTTGCTCAGTTTGGTTGTTATGTTTTTTCAGGTAATTTAGGGTAGGCCATTTAGTTAGGTAAGGTTAGGTTGCTCAGTTAAGGTTAGGTAAGGTTTTGTTAGCTTAGCCTGGGTTGTTCAGTTACCTTAGGTCAGGTTATTTTATGTTATTAGGTCAGAATTGGTTACTAAACAAATAAAGAAAATAATCATCATCATCATCCAGACCTCCTTTCCCACCCTACTGCAGAGTGAGCAGTAGCAACGTCCAGACAGCCCAAATTTGCCCAGTCCAATGGGCCACGCTTCCATTCACTCATCATTCAAGCCCCCGAAACCCTGGCTCCACCCAATACGCCAAAAACATTCACCACGTTCTGTGGCTTCGCATAAACGTATCTGATAGAGTCAGTCCGGACGCTGCCATGTTAAAAAGGGGCGTCAAATCCCTGATCATTCACTTCTCACAACATTCATCCAGCCAGCTCAATTTCTCGTCAGTTCCCTAGCCTCACCGACTTCCAAACCTCTCTCACACACTCATCCACCATATCTCTCCACCTTCTCCTTGGCCTACCTCGCCTCCTCCCTCCTTCAGATTCACTCAGATATACCTTTTTCACCACTCGATTGTTATCCATTCTCTCCACATGACCATACCATTTCAGTAGCTACACTCTTCGATTCTGGTGTCCACAGACTTCCTCACTCCACGTCTTTCACGAATCACATTATTTCATATCCTGTCCACCCTCTGTACTCCACATACATTCCTCAGCAGTCTCATCTCCACTGCTCTTACTCTTGACTTTTCATTTTCATGCCACACTATGGTCTCACATCCATATGTTAACTTGGCACTAACACACCTTCATGTAAGCCTCATGCAGCTGCAGCACTCAAGCCTCTGTTTCTTTATCAAGGCCTTCATTGCACCAGCTACTTTCCTTCCTTGTGTCGCTCTACTTTCAACTTCTTTTGCACATTTTCCTTTCTTTTCTATCACTGTACCCAGGTATTTAAACTCTTTCACCATTTCCAGTCTCTCTCCATTCACTGTAGCATCTCAGTAACCATCACTGTACTCTTCTCTACATTTACTCTCAAGGCACGACGCTCTCAGACATCAGCAAAACTCTTGTCCGGTATTTTTAAGCAGTACAGCATCATCAGCATACAACATATTTGAGATATTCCATCTATCACTATTCATTACTAAAGCCATCCCCCTCTCCATTACTCGGTTTTTACGTCTCTGATCACCCCATCCATATTGATATTAAACAACCATGGAGACATCACACAACCTTGTCTCACGCCCACACTGATCGTGAACCATTCACTTTGATGCCCATTAAACCTTACACATGCTTCCCTACCATTATAAAAACTCTTGACGGTTCCCAGCAGCTTACCATCTACACTGTACATGCGCAAAACTTTCCACAGTCCTTCTCTGTCCACTTTGTCGTATGCTTTTTCTAGATCCATGAATGCCATAAACACCTTATGGTCCTTCTCACAAGCACTCTCTGCTATCTCTCACTGCAAATATTTGATCCACATCCTGCCACTCCTAAAGCTACCCAGTTCATCACTCACTAGGACTTCTGATATCTGTCTTACTTTCTTTATAATAATTCTTCTACTTTCTTTATAATAATTCTTCCATATACCTCCCCTACCACACTCAATAAACTTATGCCACTATAATTCTTACACTCACTTCGCCTACCTTCATTTTTGTACAGGGGTACAATCACAGCCTTTTTCCACTCTGCTGGCACAGTTTCACTCATCCATGCCTTCTTACATATCTCCAACAAGCACTTCATTCCACTCTCACCACTACACTTCATCTCTGCATACACCTCATCAGCCCCAGCTGCTTTCCCATTTTTCATCTGCTTCACAACACTCTTCACCTGTGCAAGTGTCATGTCTCCTGGCACTGCATTCCTTCTCTGCACACCCCCAGAACCAATCATGTTTACAGCTGCTCTGCCCTCTCTATTCCCATTCATCATGCTTTCAAAATTTTCTTTCCATCTGGTCCTTACTTCATCCCCATGGGTTAATAATCTACCACTTACATCCTTCACACCATCACATTTCTTTCCACATTAACTTCCACACTTTCGCACCTCTTTCCAACTTCAAAATAACTTCCGGTTTTCAAAGTAGTTTGCATTCATTTTTCTTCCTAGATCATCATTTACCTCCTTTCTCCTCTTCACTAGTCTCTATATGTGCTTCTTGCTCTCAGTATATTCAGTTCTTATTTCAACTGAACCGCTATCCTGCAACCACTTTAGCCACTTCTTCCTCTTTTCCTCCACTGCTCTCTTAACCTCATCATCCCACCATGCCATGCCATGCCTTTCTTCTTTGTTGTTACTCTTGCCACACCACACACAGCTTTAGCATTCCTGACTAAGCAATCCCTATATGTATTCCACAGGCTGTCTAGATCCATTTCATTCCAATTCACTGTTTTTAACTCCTCCTCTACTTTGATCCTGTAATCATGTGCCATTTCTTTGATCCTAAGCTTCTCAACTTTCAGTCTTTCGCCCTGACTGCTCCTCTCTCTCCTGATCCACCTCGCTCCTCTCAGATTGATCTTGCATACCACAATCATTTGATCTGACAGAACCTCCACATCATCCTCTCACGGCCCTCGTATCAGCAACCATTCCCAGCATCGACCTCTCTATGAGCACGTAATCAATTGGGCTTCTTTCTACACGATCCCTGTTCCCTCTGTACCATGTATATTTATGTGTATCTTTGTGTTTGAAATACGAGTTACAAATGCACAACCTCCTCTCCTGACACATATCCTTTAGTCGCTTCCAGTTATCATTTTCTCCTGGTACTCCATTACAACCCATTATGTTATCCTCAGGACCAGTGCCTACTCTTCCATTCATGACACCCATTACGATCATTTCATAGCTCCTGGGCATTTCTCCTACTACTTCATCTAGCTCATCCCAAAACCTGTCTTTTTCTCTCTCACTCCTGTCCTCACACGGTGTACAAGCTACAGTCACCGCCACTTTCACCTTCTCAAACTTGAACTTGTCATACATACACCTCGAGCTGACACATTTGCAGTCTCTCATTCCACTCCGCCACACCTCATTCTTCAACAAAGCAACTCCTTCCTTGCATCTTCCTCACACATTCATGCCCGATCTTACACACTTCACACCCTCCCACTCCCACTTCACACCCTTTCATCTTTGTCTCACACAGTGCCATCACGGCATATCTCGCACTCTTGAACACATTCACCACTTCCACCCTCTTGCTGTCCTCATTCACATCTCTCTCATTCCATATGGCCATGTGAATCTGCCCATTTGGTTGGGGCCCTGGGCAGGTATTGGACCCTCTGAGGCTGTCTGAAACGACTGCCATGATTAAGTGATTTTGGATAGGGGAATCTGGGGGACCGACTGCCATGATTAAGTGATTTTGGATAGGGGAATCTGGGGGACACTTTACCCTGCCGAAAAAACCGGTTATATGGTTACCACCCAGCGTACAGGAAACCATTTGGCTTGTCACTCAGTGTAGAGATCATATGGTATCTCTACATTGAGTGAGTGGATGATGGGCGCCCCCATCCACCACAATAATACACAAATTTATTTTCCTATCAGGGGCTTTTATCCCAGGGGCCTCTGCTCTGAGGGTAGGGGCCCTTGTTCTACATATATGTTCAGTAGTGTTCACTGTACAACAGTGTCTTTAGTTATGCACAATGCACATTAATGTTGTAGCAGTGTTGTAGAGCTGTAATGTTAAACATAATTCAGTCTGTACAGTATATTAATATACGGTACATTATAGAAACAGTTTTGTATTGAGTACAGTACTGCTACGCAACATGCATTAGTTGTGCTGGTAATAATGTGGGTAATGTTTTCTGGTCACTTTGCACTTCGCAGACAGACAAGCATTTCATATATTTCATTCAAATGTGAGAGGACCTGTACCCAGTTTTTTGTTTACTTATTTTTTATTATTATTTTTTTTTTAATGAGTTCTTGTCATCTGAGAGTCAGTGTCTATAAACACAATGATTGGCTGAAGCTTCTAGGCAGAGAAGTATCCTGCGTTGTGATTGGCCAAAGAGATCATCGGCTGAGCGGTGAAAAAATTCCCCAAACACAATGAGTTCTCCCCCAACCTTAGCCGTACAGTCACCGTACAATAGTGGGAGGTATGTTAGTAAAGTACATGGCAAAACACCGGCCATTGTATGGGGACCACAGCGGCAGCTCCCTTACGGTAACCTTACGGGAATGCGTTAGTGCACCCCCCCCCCCCCCCCCGAACTTAAAACATGCCAACTGTGTGGCAGAGTTTGCAGATCGGTCTGCACAATCAAACATGCTGGCACAAGAGACAGTGTGAAAAACTCTATCCCTGGGTATAGTAATCATTGTCGTCTGTAGCAGGACAGCTGTAAGTGTGTGTGCGTGTGTGTACTGTAATGCCATTATGGAGAGTAAACTGGTAATCTACTAGCCTATAGGCTCTACGATAGCCTTGACTTGGGCCTATGCACCCAAGAAGGGGTCATGTGGTATTAGCCTTATATTCCACTCCCCCCCAACGGTGGCCTTCGATGCTACGCTACCTTGTGTTCGAAGCTGACCAAATTATTCACCAAAGGGAAAAAAAAAAGAGTGATGTAATGGGGTCTATAAAAGCTCACGTTGCTTAGAGGCAAAGCAGGGATCCTCTCTTTGGCTCATTGGTAACGTGGGCGCATGTGAAGCGCTTGGGCCTGAGATCGAATCTCGGCGAGAACAATGTGATTAATTTGTTAAGTTTCAGGCTGGTTGTTATACCACTAGGGCCAGTGCTTCACACTGTGGTGTGTGTACTATCCTGTTACAGGAGAAAAGCACTTGTCGCCATCCGTAATCGTTTGTAGACTCCACAACGACCTCTTCCCCAGGATCCAGCCCTGGGCCATCTATCTGGGCGTCATTGTTGGCGACACTACGCTGGAAGGGACGAGGCCTCTGCGATTCCAGTGGTTGGACCGGCTGTGCCGAGCTTTAACCTGCTCGCACATGTTGTGGAGGGTGCAGGAAGCATTGCAGGCCTTGAACGCCCACGGGTCAAGTAACATATGGCTGTCCTGCCGTGCCTGTTTTGCCTGTGGAGATAAGGAGACTCGGGGCTTGAAGGGGCAGTTTTGATTCCGCCAGTTCTCCATCTTCTGGCTTGGTTGAGTGGGGACACGGCGCACAGCCCCAATCTGCTTTTGTTTGTTTGCGTGTGCCGCCAGTAACTGCCAGATCGTAATGATGTCTCGGTCGAATCCTTGAGGGTCATGGATTGTGAAGTGTTCCCGGACAATACCAGGTGGGATCCGTATGAGGTGCACTTATATGTATTGATTCCATTGTTCCTTCGTCGACGGGGCGTAGGCTGATGTAAATTTTCTCAAGTATGCTAATGTAGCATCTCGCCCTCAAATTTCACATCATGTAACTATTATGAGTGCAACGACTGAACCGAGGGAGGGTTGGACGGTGTCGATAAATATTTCACTGAACTGTGCTCATCCATGTTAGGGTTGCATTGATTTTCCCAGGTACCAGGGCAACCGACTTGCCTATGTGAGGCAGCAATACAGATTTTCTGTTTATCCTCTCGTAAACCAAATCCACCAATGGTTTGACCATTTCCACGTAAGTCGCAACGTCATAGAGTGGGTATAGGGATGTTGAACCTTTGGGCCACCATTGTGATGTATGTGTTACCGAGTACGTAGAGTGATCAGAGCTCTGCTTTGTCTTTCCTCCGTATTCAGAACCACCGCTAGCCACCAGTGTTATGGTACCGAGCGCCTGGTCTCTCTGGGTTCTTCTAAACAGGAAGGAACACACAAATCACTTAAGATACGCTCTAACGGTACAAGGCAAGAACACAAACTCAGGGTGGCAATACAACAGGTTTATTGCCATCCTTAAACTCTAGTTACAACACTGGCAGCATTAAGCCAAGACATATAAAGTACCGTAAGTAGTCAGTCCGATCGATGGGGTCTTAATCTGAGGACCTGAAGGGACCTTTACTCCGGGTGCACTAGGGAGGTAGCCAGCAGATCTATACACAGGAAAGGGGTTCAAAAGTGAGAAACTGCGACTCTAGTTCCGAAAGGGGAAACTAGATATTTAGTTCTCACCAAGGACCTAGGGGACAGATGTTATTGTGGATTGTGCCCAAAGTGAGCACGTGGAGGTTATAGGGACCTGAGAAAGGCAGGACAGTAAGGTCACGTAGTTGTGTGCCACTGGGATCTCTTTTTCCAGGTGTAGGAGGGAGGGGACTGTTGAAGCATGGAAGGGAGAGCACAGGGAGAGGGTTCACTCCGGGGGTCGTGGTGTTTTACAGTGGCCAGCCCAGGATAGGGGAACGTCGTGGCTTCTTCGGAGCTGAACCGCGTCGAGCCAGTTCAGTTGGGGAAGGGAGACGTCGTGGCTTCGTCAGAAGTTAACCGCGTCAGAGTCACATCGAGCCAACTCCCTTGGGACGTCTGGCCAAACCAGAGTCAGAGAAGCATCAAGTCGTCTCTGTAGCACTGCACTGAGCCAGTTCTGGACTGAAGAGCTCTGACCGTTTACATTACTTGGGGCTCTGGTCGTGACAGTGGGTGGGCTGTGGTTCGGGATGAGAGGAGCGGCTATGGTGGCCTGTGTGCGATTCCTCTGTCCCTCTTGCTTGGAAGCTTGTATGGTACCGATCCTGGCGGTGGGGCGAGGCTGCTTCCTGTCTTCTCGGTGGTAGTTTTCCGTGGTAGTTGGAGATTTGACTGGTATGGCTTACGGTAATAATGAGTGACGAAGCCCAGTAGTAAAAAAAATTTCGGACGCTTTGGTTGTTAGATTAGATTCCTATAGGTGTACACCAAGAAAAATTGGAAATAAAGAATAATATAGGAAACCTTATTCAGTCCAGAGGTGAAGCCTGTATACCATGCAACCAAACATAAGCAAATAAACTAGGAAATAATGGCAGCACTTCCCTCTGCTGATGGGTATATTTCTGACGGTCCAGGCCAGCTTGGGTTCAGATCTTTGGAAGTAGTGATATCTGATGAAGCTTACAGTTAGTTTAGGACACAATATGAAGACATTTTCAAACATACATGTTTAAGTCACTTTTTGTACCTTTTTCATACGATCTAAAGCATATTAGAAGTTTAAGGCTTATAGGTACTGATATAAATATTACTGTCTCATATGTAACCAGAAAATCACTTTTTTACAGCATGTGTCAAACTATGAAATGTTATTACAGTCCATCATATCTTTATGGCCATAAACTTTTTTACTTAATTAACCAGATTTGCAATGACACTGTCTGAATATTTTGTAAAGACAATCAGTTTAATATCATATGTAGGCACCGCACAATTGAATATTTTGGTAACACCATGCACTCCCTCCCTCCCACCATAAACAGGGATGGTGGACTGTTGATCAACTTGAGCTTGCAGTACAGCAAATCCTCATTTAGCATTGTTTTCACAGAAAAGCTGTTAATCAACATGAACACCTTTAAGTTATAGTTATTCAGTGTTAAGCATCCAGGATGTGTGGTGAAGGGCCAGGGTTGATACAACTTACTAGCAGATCTATATAAGGTGGTAGGTGGGGATGCTTACCATCCACTCTCTCGATGTAGTGCTGCTTTGGGTGTCTGCCCTTCCTCTCTTCCTTCATTCCTCTTCAGGTTTTCTTTCCTTCATTCTTTCCTCTTCCTTCTGCCTGCGGGTGACTTTACACTCCCATCTTTTGTCTTTCTTTCCTTCACTTTATCCTTTCTTCTTCCTATGGGTCACTCTACACTGAGTGACAAGCCAAATGGTTTCGTGTCCACCAGGAAACCATTTACTTCACTGGGTGGTATCCTGTGTAACCAAATTATGGCGCCTGGTGATTTCGTGGGTAATTAAGGCGCTTCAGTTGGATTGAGCCTGTGTAGGTTTATCTCGAAGGGGTGGTTGGGGTTTATTGCTCACGTCATGCCATACAGGGATGAGTGAAGCTGGTAACTCTCATCTTAATTGTCAGGACCAACTTGCTAAGCCCCAGGCTCCTACGCTCCTTATTGGACAACATAGGATTGGATGATGATGATGATGATGATCATCCAGCGACTCAGTGTTGTCCCATGAGGAGCATAGGAGCCCAGGGCTGGGCAAGTTGGTCCTGACGTTTAAGATGAGAGTGACCAGCCTCACTCATTCCTGAGTAGCATTACATGGGCAATAAAACCCAACCATCCCTTGGAAATAAACCTGCACAGGCTCAATCTGGCTGGAGTGCCTTAATTACCCACTAAACCACCAGGTGCCACAATCTGGTTATACCAGCAAAGTAAATGGTTTCCTGGTGCACAGGAAACCATTTGGCTTGTCACTCAGTGTAGAGTCACCTGTAGAATGAAGGAATAGAAAAGAATGAAGGAAAGAGACAGAACAGGAAGGAAGGAAGAGAGGAATGGGCAGTCACCAGAGACCAGCACTACATTGAGCGAGTGGATGGTGAGCGCCCCCACCTACCATATACAATATCGCTTTCTTCAATTTGCTTAAGAATTTTAACATGTTGTACATCCTCATACACCCTGCTGTACCATGAAATCTATTCTGATAATCAGCTACAACCTTGAGTGTGACTTTTTTTACCAGAGAATATTATTGTTCATCTTGGTTCACAACCCTCACTCGAACACGATTTTTTTACATCAATAGTTTGAGGGATAATTGCTGTTCAGTACTGGGTTCACTGCCAGATAACATGGGGCCACAATAATAACTATCATCTCAGCAGGAGAATGGAAAAAAGGCAGAATATAAGAGACAAGTGGAGGAGCGACTGGGTAAATATGATTTGGAGCAGATGGGGGATGTGGAAGGTGCATGCAAGATATCACAAGTGGTGTGTGGGGTGAAGAGAAGACGAAAGGGGTTGCAAGGAACAGCATGATGGAATGAAGAGGTGAGAGAGGCTGTGCCACAAAAGAAGAAAGCATATAGTGAGTGGATGAGAAACGGGTGTGGAGGAAGTTGAGAGATGGAAGAGAGAGTTGTATGTAGAGAGGAAGATAGAGGTGAAAATATTAATAAGAAAAGAGTGGATGAGGAATTTGGAAGGAATTTGAGTGTAAACTGGAGGGAATGTAAGAAAATTTTCTGGAAAGAGGTAAAGAGAGTTAGACAGGGTGTTAAGGAAGTTAGTCATAGAGTGAAAGATAAAAATGGTAGATTACTGGTGGAGAAGGAAGAAAAAGTGAGCAGATGGAGAGAACATTTCAAAGAATTGTTGAACCTAGAGAATGAAAGTAATGCAAGTATAACATAGAGAATGAAAGTAGTGTGAGCATAAGTAGCTAGGGAATGGCTGGGAGATGGAGGAATGTGAGAAGAGAGGAAGAAATCATTAGAATGGAAGTTGTGGAAGGAATGAAGAAAGTCAAAATGGGGAAAGCCCCAGGAATTGATGGAGTGTGTGGTCATGCTGAAGCATGGCAAAGAGATAGTAGTAGAATGGATGTGGAAGATGTGCAGATTGGCCTGGGAGGAAGGTACAATCCCAGAGGATATGAGCAGTGGAAATGAGTTATTTGAGAGGAGCATGTGGAGTCACATGGAGGAAGTGAAGGAGCATTGTGTTGTGGATGTGGATGTGATAGGAAGTGATAGCAGGAACACATTGAGGTGGTTTGACCATGTGGAGAGGATGGAGAGCAAGAGACTGACGAGGAAAGTGTATGTGAGTGAGGTGGAGGAGGGGGAGAGGGAGGGGGAGGCCAAGGATGAGATGAAGGGATAGAGTGGAGAAGGTATATGAGAGGGGTGAGTGTGAGCTGGGAGCAGGGCATTGAAATGGTGGGGAACAGGGCAACATGGAGACGATTGTTTGTGGCCACCTCTTACGGTATTAAAGCGTCTGGCAATAGGTAGATAGAGATCTCTGCATCCAGAGTAACTACCACTTTCCTATACTGCTGGCTCCTCCCCTAATTCTCATCCATCCTGATAACTTTCGTAGATACAATTTCCAGTCAAATTTCCTCACAGCACAATTCAGTCTTAACACTTGTGCATCTGTCAGATACTATTTATCTTTCTATTGCTAGACGCCTTAACTCCGTAAGGGATCGCCTCAAATAAATCACCTCCATGTCGCACCGTCCCCTGCCATTTCACTGCCTTGCTCCCAGCTAACACCCACCTTATCTCATATACCTCTCCATTCCATCCCTCCATCTCATCTGTGGCTTCCCCCTCCCTCTCCCCTCCACCACCCCTCTCACATACACTGTCCTCATCAGTCTCTCGCTCTCCATCCTCTCCACATGGCCAAACTACCTCAGTGTGTTTCTCCTAACGTTTCCTATCACATCCGCATCCACAACACAACACTCCTTGACTTCCACATTTGTCGGTTTGTCTCTCCATGTGACTCCACATGCTTCTCTCAAATAACTCATTTCCACTGCTCTCACTCTTGTGTCCCTCTAACAAGGTCCAGGCTTCACTTTCATATGTTAGTTGGTATCACAGTAGTCATGCAGTAACTTTTTCACTTCCATGCTCACTTCCCTGTTTTTTATCACTGCTTTCAAGGAACCAGCAACATTTCTTCCTTGTTGTACTCTTTCAAGCACTTCACACTCTAAACTTCCATCCTTATTCATCACACTACCCAAGTACTTAAATGCACTCACATTTTCCATTTCCTCCTCATCCAACCTCACTGTACATTCACTGACTTCATTTCTCTCAGTGACCATAACTTTACTCTTCCCTACATTCACCTTTAGATTCTGTTTCTTACACACTCTCCCAAACACATCCACCAAGCCTTGCAGCTCCCCTTCATCTTCACTTAACAACACAGTATCATCTGCAAACAGTACAGAGGTTCCAAACACTGCCCTCTTTCATCAGGGCTGCTCCAACATCCACTGTCCTGCCTTGTATCTCTTTTTATAACCCCATCCATATACAGATTGAACAACCATGGAGACAGGACACATCCCTGTTTCAATCTAACCTTCAAACAGAAAAATTCTCTCAGTTCACTATCCACACACACTGCAGCCTTAGCACCCTCATACATACTCTTCACGGCCTTCAACAACTTCCCACTTACTCCAAACTTCTTTATACTTTCACAATCCTTGTCTATCCACCCTGTCATATACTTTCTCCAAATCCATGAAGGCTGCGTACAACTTCTTTCTCTTCTCTAGAAACTTTTCCACTAAAGACCTAAGAATGAATATCTGATAAACACAACCTCTTCCCTTCCTTAAACCTCCATGTTCTCCAACTAATTCCTCTGTTGTTTCCCAAACTCTGTCAATAAGTATCCAACCATATACTTTTCCTATTACACTAAGAAGGAAAATGTCCCTATATTACTACACATTTCTTTTTCCCCTTCTCCTTTGTACAGGGGAATAATTATACCTGACTTCCAATCCTCCAGGACTCTACCTTCCTCCCAGGCCAATCTGCACAACTTCCACATCCATTCTGTTACTATCTCTCCCCCATGCTTCAGCATTTCACCACATACTCCATCAATTCCTGAGGCTTTTCCCATTTTGACCTTCTTTATTGCTTCCACAACTTCCATCCTACTGGTTTCTTCCTCTCTTCTCACATTCCTCCATCTCCCATCCATTTCCCAGCCACTTAGCCTATACTTACATTACTTTTATTCTGTATGTTCAACAATTCCTTAAAGTGTTCTCTCCATCCACTCATTTTTCTACCTTCTCCACCAATAATCAGCCATTTTTATCTTTCACTCCCTGACTAACTTCTTTGACACCCTAACTCTCTTTACCTCTTTCCAGAATATTTTCTTACATTCCCTCCACTTTACACTCAAATTCCTTCCAAATTCCCCATCCACTCTCTTCTTTCTCTTACTAACCTTTTCACCTCTCTCTTCCTCTCTATCATACAATGCTAGAATTACTTAGCCACTTTGTAGGTTAAGAAATGATGAGTCAGTTATCAGTGTTTATTGACCCACCACGTAACAGGCAGAACCTCGTGTAAGAAAACAGTACAAGTGAGGGTTTGGCATCCAGTGACCCAACTTGAACCAATGTTTTTAAACTCATCATACAATAATAATTATAATAATAATACTGTAATAATAATAAAAATAATAATGAATAAAGACAGGCCTAATAATACCTGCATACTCTATACCACAGTTTCCTCCCACTATCAATATGGAAAAAAAAAATCCAAAGAAACTTCATGGAAACAAAATTTATTCAAGCAGCACATGTGGCAACGAACAACAGAAAAATAATCCTGTGCCTCAAGGAACTGAAAAAACAGGAAGGGTGTATGCAAAATATGATTATAGTAATGTCCCAACATAACGTAAATGTAATTTGGAAGTAAAACCTGGAGTTCCACACATGCATGCAGGCACACATATGTGCACACACACACAAAAAAATGCAAAATATTAAACAAGTAGTAATATAAATGGAATATTTTCTTGTCAAAGTGATCAAATGAAATTCTTAGAAAGGTGTGATGAGTCTGTCTGCTGATCACAAGCTGCTCAAGAAAAATTCCAGGAAAAGTTAACGATTCACTTTTTAACCCCAAAAGACAGGCATCGTAATGTTTTGACATACGCTCAGGACTGGCATAACCAGTGGGTGCAATATGGTGGGGGATTTGTGGGGGGGGGGGGGGGGGGGGGGGGGTTGGGTGCAGGGATGGGGACTGGGTGCTTGGGGGAGGTGGGGGGATGGTGGTGGGTAGTGAGGGGGGGTGGGGAAGCATTTGGGGGATTGTGGGGGGGGTTAGGGGGGGTGGGGGGCTGGGGAGGGTATTGGGGGGATGGGGGTGGGGGGGGTTGGGGGGTGTCACTTCATATGCAGACATCCTTCTTTTTGGCCCTAGTACCCTTGGACAGCATATGTGGACACCCGTCTTTTAGGGGTTAAGGAAGACTTCAGGAACAGCCTTACAGAAACACTCACTCACCACAAACTATACTGGGATTTTTTTTTTTTTTTTTTTTTTAGACAAAATGAATGAATAGGAAGACCTTTCTAAATGAATGTAGGGCACTAACATAATACTCAAAACTTGGTTACACACAGAACTGAAACTTCAAATGGTATACACTACATATTCTACCATTTATCAATATGGGGCCGGCTGTTAGCTTTTGTTACTTTATCTTCAGACACAACAAATCCAAGCATTTTCTTTCACCATCAAAGCATCTTAATAGTATGAAGACCATTGATCAATAAAAATATTTATTTCCTGCACATGTTCCTTGATAGTCAGCCATAATTATGCACCATGACTGGTATCCATAAAATCTCAGTTACAAGTATGAACTCCATCAACTACACTCAACAGTCTGGGAAAAGCAGCATAAGGAATTAATATCATTTAACAAAGAATTCTGAAGTACTGGCAAGATTTGTTTTAATGGCTTCTTTTAGTGAGACTAATGTTAAAACAATGACATCCCACAATGTTTCTGCAGTGTTTGGTGCTGTTACTTTAATGTCTATACAAACACTAGGGCTAACATGGCTGTTAGCAGCACACTGTGTCATCCTGGCATATGTTAAAAGTAGTGAGAGAGTGTAAAACTGCAAACAGGAATTTATATATGCAGCAAGTTGAAACTGCACAGTATACAGAAGACTACCACAATATTCTTACAAAAACATAATATACATTTATCACAAACTTTACTGGGTAAATAGATTTTTACCAAGAAATGAGAAACAGGAAAAACTTTCAACACAAAACAATGTGAAGGACATGGATCCAACTAAAAAATGACAAGCATGGTATATACAGGTATCTATTCAACCAAAATGGCTTGAGTGATATACTTAGTTCAGAAGACAGAAAACAGCAAAGTAAAAGTAAAAGAATGGCTAGTGTATGTACAGTCCCCTTTCCATTTCTCCAATTCCCCTCTCCCTCTATACAAACTGGAGCAACATCCCTCTTTCCTTTTTCTCAACTTCTGACTGAGAAAAGTTTCCTTTAATTATTCTCAGTGTAATAACTCCGAAGGTACCAAAGATGTGTGTCTAACTTCTACTATCTACCTCCCTTCCCTTCCCCTTCAGTATGTCAAGAGGTACAACTGAAGCCTGGGTTATCCCCTTCTTCCCCTGGTGTGGTCTAGGATACAGGGTGGGAGAAGTGTTCTAATCTCCTCCTCCTTATTTCCTGTGGGTCATCAGGATCGGCACTTGAAGTACCTGGTGTGGATGACTCTTGTAGAAGGTCCTGTGTGCTTGGTGAGGCTCCTGCACCTTCTTGTATGCTGCCGCCTCCCTCATCACTGTTGAGTTTAAATGTGCTGTAATACATTTGTCTGAACACCTTATACAGGCAAAGTATCTACGAGGTCTGTCCACAAAGAAACCAAACTTTTTAAATAGCTCCCCCAAAAGAGCTGGTGTAGCATAACACCTCATACTGGCAATGCATCTACGAGGTCTGTCCACAAAGAAACCGAACTTTTTAAAAAGCTCCCCCAAAAGAGCTGGAACATGCTCACGATGGAAACGCTGTGTACCGGTAACTTTGAGCTTCAGTCTAACACTAGTCGCACCACGCCACGTCACTTAGTCATCAAGGCACACACACTTGAGTGAATATGCATTTAGTGCACTTGGCAATTTGTTGCAAGCTGAACAATGAAGCATCTTGAAGAGCAATGTGTTTGCATGGAATTCCATTTTCGATTGGGATAAACTTTCACAGAAAATTTTCAAATACTGCAACAGGCTTATGGGGAGAATTATTGAAGCCGTACGCAATGTCACAAGTGGTTCCAGTGTTTCAAATCAGGAAGAACACCCACCAAAGACAATCCCAAACTGGACGGCCTTCCATACTGACAGAAGACGATAACATTGGGGAAGCCCCCCACCCCACCCCAAGGAAGAATGACCTAATGGCTAAAAGCCTGCAAGATTGTTCCCTCCAAGAAAAAGTGAAAACAAGATAACTGAGGGCCAATTTCAAGATCCATTTATTTCAAGATGCCTGGACACACTGAGTTTAAAAGACTGGAGGGCAGTACAAAATACAGACAGACAAAATTAGTTCCAGAATGCTGTGATTGTGAAAATCATCGCCTGATTGTCCGTGAAGTTCTGCTGAGGTAGGCATCTGTAAAAGTTAGTGCTACATGATTTCAACTGAAAAACTGAAGATGCATTGTGTTGCTGCTAAATTAGTGCTGCATCTGCTGACGTGGGCAAAAAGAGAACTGTGTCACTGTCAGTCAGGAGCTGTCTGAATGCTTAGGAAAACTGAAAAATGTCACAACTGGTGATCAAGTTAAACTTGGGTATACAGTTACAATGTCGATACAAAAAGACAATTGTTGCAGTGGGTTGAAACATATCACCACAACCAAAAAAAAAACAAAAAAAAAAAAAAAAAAAAAAAAAAAGTCAGTCACTCAAATGTGAAGATGATGTTCATTGCCATCTTTTACTGGAAGGACACTGTTCATCAAGAGTTTGTTCCACACGATCAAACAGTCAATAAGTTTTACTTCTAAGTCCTGGAGCATTTGAGGAAAGCAGTGGGAAGGAAGAGGCCTGAGGGTAATGGAGAGAGTTCTAGAATGTATGTTTATAAAGTGAATATTAATAAGATGCAGTTTGGGTTTATGCCGGGCAGGGGGACCACTGATGCATATTCAATGTTCAACAGCTTCGGGAAAAATATATAAGAAAGAAAAGAGAACTGTACTTTTTTTTGTTTACTTGGAGAAGGCTTTTGACAGAGTCCCTAGAGAGGTGGTGAAGTGGGCAATGAGAAAGTTTGGGACTGAGAAGTGGCTGGTTAGGGTGGTTATGGGCATGTATGTGGGTGCTCACACCCAGGTAAGGGTGAATGGAGATTTGAGTAATGAGTTTTCTGTGAATGTTGGTGTGCACCGGGGGTCAGTCTTGAGCCCTTTGTTTATGGTACTTCTTGAAGCCCTCACTTGACTTCAGAAATGGACTTCCCCGGGAGATGTTAAATGCTGATGCTTTGGTGTTGATTGCAGAGAATGAAAGGGGGGCAGAGGAAAGATTTAGGAAATGGAGAGATGGTATGGGGCACAGCGCTTAAGGGTAAATGCAGACAACACAAAAGTGATGGTATCTAGGGCTGGTGGTGGTATACTGTCAAAGAGGGAGAATAGCCATGTATGATTTTCCACAAGGCATGGAAAGTAACTCCGTTTTGTGCGGTGTCTGGTAAGTGGGTGCATAAGAGATGTAGTGGTATCAGAGGTAGACCGCGAGATAACACTGATTTCATATGTGTGGTGTGTCGGGGAGAGCAGGTAGAGACTGTCACGAGTGAAACGACTGATCTTGCTGGTAAGTCTCTTGAGTGTGTGGAAGAGTTTTGTTATTAGGGAGACATGTTATGTGCTGGAGGTGGGGCTGGAGCTAGCTCTGTGGCTAGAGTGAGGATTGGGTGGAAGAAGTTAGGGGACTGTTGCCTCTCCTAACATTGAGAGGGTCCCCCTCCATGCTAAGAGATCTTTGTATATGGCATGTGTTAGATGTAATGCTGTATGGTAGTTAGACCTGGGCAGTACAGGAAGAGGATATTTGCAGGCTGAAACATAAAGTAATGGCAATCATTTGGTGGATATGCAGTGCATTCCTGTGCGTAAGGCCTGGGGGGGCTAGGTTTATGATGGAAGAGTTGAGAGGTAGGAAGAGACTGAAGTGTATAGGTGTTGTGATGAGGAGGGTAGACTGAGATGGTTTAGGCATGTGGGGAGGATGGGGAATGATAATTGGGTGCAGAATGTGAGAAGTGTTAATGTTAGAGGTAAGGTGGCAAGAGGTGACTGAAAAAGACCTGGGACAATGTAATTGAGTGTGACTTCAGGGATAGGGGACTAAATAGGGAAGCTGCTAAAGATCGTGCAGCATGGAGAGCCTCCATTATGTGACCAATGCCGATGCATGCAAGCACGTTGCAGCCTTCTAAAACAAAATGAACTTACATTTTGCCTAGTATATCTCCTTTCAAGCCCTACACTTGGCAGTCACGTACAGAAATCTCTCTACTTTCCGGACAATCACTATCCGGTTACCTCACTGTTCAGACATCGTAGGCTGATGGTAAAAAAAAAAAAAAAAAAAAAAAAAATTCGTGTCAGTTTTAATTTCCCACGCACGCCGACCAGCTCCCTTCCCACGCACGCCGACCAGCTCCCTTCCCATGCTCCCCCCCTCCTGTTAGTTGCCTCTCAACTCCTGTGAAGAGAGAACGGTTGTTGGATCGTTTGTGGTATTTTCGTTCTTGTTTAAACAATCATAATTCACAGTGCTAAGGATTAAGTGTAGTTAAACACTGGATTACTGGACATGCTTCAAGAGCAATTATGACCACTGTAAAAATCTTAGAGGTGGGGGTAATAATCGTTAACAACCATCATGTACATGTAAGTACACAGTCAACTGCTAAATATTTTCCATAATCTCTAAATCCTCATTCTCTTGTTACATTTTATTTACTTCATGCTTTGTGTCCCATATTTGAGTGCAC
>JAGKTI010018056.1:0-18006 GCA_018397915.1 Birgus latro
CAGTCTCCTCACCTGCACATACATGACCTACAAGTGAATTATTGACTCACCTTGATGGCTCTTAACATCATTTTACCCGTTTCACACTAATTTGGTATAAAAATGACATATCCCTTTCTTGAGTGCTAAGTCGTAATAATAGATTAACACTAGAATGATACTAGTCAAGAATATGTGCTGTGGAAAGAACGTAGAGCCATAGCAGTGAGCCACTGAGCTACCTTAAATAAACTGCAAATGGACACAATTCTGAACCAAGATGGAGTAACAGACATATATTCAAATGATATACACCTGACCATGAATGCCTATTGAAATACCTGTTAAAATAATCTAAATGCATATGGAAATTCTTTATTCTTAACTGACTGCACAAGATAAAAGTAGAAAAAAATATTTTAGTTTGAAAATCTATTACTAAAGAGGTATTTCTTGCGTATGATGAGACTGACTTATGACAGTGCTAATGCTATGCAAAAATCATATTTCTGAAGAGGTTATCTCTGCAAACGAAGTTCTTTGGGGGGCTGAAACATATTGTCCTGGGGTAAATCAGATAAATGTATTTGAAGCATCATCGTAGTAAAAGTAGTTTTGCTATGTATATCTGGACAAAGATCACTACTGTATTGACCAAAATAAAGTAATCATCAGAATGATTCATTGGATGCGAGATGTATACAGTTTATTTTACGGCTACAAAGTCATGTTTTTTATTAAGTGGAATCTTTTAGAATTTTGTCATTTGAATGTACGAATACAGAGGTGGTTCAGTGAGAAGTATATTGCCTCCTTCAAAACCAGAACTTATGTAGATAAAAACACAGACGTTTAACCCATTAATGGTTTTGATTTATACAGACACAGACACAGTATCTACATCTGTATGTCTGAAGTAAAATGAGATCTGGCGTATTATTTTTTACACTTTGTCGAACGTAGGAATGCATCGCAGCTTCTGTGTGCCATATATTAAGGGTACTTAAATTATAGATATAACAGTGCTTTGTTGTTGTCTGCGATCGCAGGACTCATACCATGGAGCGATTGTCAAGGAGGCACGAGAGTACAAAAACAATGTGAGGTGCCATGATAGTGTTCTACTGAAGTGTCGTGCATGCAAAGAAAAAATCTGTACATTTCTGCCCACGTTTTGTATTAATATCTGTCTAGCTAGCTGTCTACTTATGTACTTATCTTCATGGCTGCATACTCACTTTCTTTGGATAACCCCTAATGTATTTAATTGATATCTGTCGCACAATCTTTCAAAGGCAGGTACTGTTACCTCCACATGCATATAGAACTCTATATAATCATTTTGGTGGTGACCTGAAATGTCTGGTATAGGCGTTGGTGGAGCTATGCGCTTTCTTGTTTAATCAGTTTTGAATAACAAATGCAATAACAGTATCCCCAGATACTGTAATACTGCAAATAAGTTTATAAACATAATAATGAAAAAAATACTGTTAACATCAGAAGTCCTGTCGCCTCTCCACCTTTATCTCCATAAATTTTGATAATATCAGTGTGATGAATCCACAACAATCCACCCTGATGACGCCGCTGATGGAGTCACCTTGACGTGGTAGAGAAGTTTGAAGCGTGGCTGCCAGTGCCACCTGTTCTGGAGGTGTGCCTGCCTTTGTATAGCTTCGGCATCTGTCAGCCTTATGGACCAAGGACCCCCTACATCACCGGTAGAGGAGGCCGGTGGGTGATGTTGCTCATACCTGCCCATCTCCCATCTTGGGCAGGGTTTTTGTCTCCCCACGTGTTTGCCGTGAATGGCGTCCCTTATTCCTGGGAGACAGGAGTCCTGGGGGTTGACCGATGCTTCACGACGTGCCCTGCATCTATCAACACACCTCTTTGGTTCCCAATTCTGGCTAGACAGGTGATCTGGTTGGGCCCAAACAGGTCAATCAGCTGGTAACTTGTTGGCTAGAGTACTGTGGAGTCTGGTGGCTCCTATCATCCTTGAGTCACCCTTGTTTGGGTCCCCCAGTGGTTATATGGGTGTACTCACTCTCTACCTCTGTGGTCGCCAGTGGTGTTTTCCGTGGCATATGACCTCCCCTTGTTGCGCTCCATGGTGGGTCGAGGGGTGGGAGAATGAAGTTTTTTTTATTGTCACACATGGCTCTATTTAATAAAAATTCTGTTCACGACTTTAGATTAGTCCCTGGCCTCTCCAAATCATGACCACATTTTGCCATTCTGGACCCTTACCAGGCCCCTGAGGAATATCCTCCTCTGTCCCAGAGTTCAGCTGGGTCTGGGAGGAGTTGGTGTGGCTCTGGGATTGGGTCCAGATGAGACGATGCTGGCATCTTATGCCAAATATCTGGTTTTGAAATCTGCTGTGGGTGGGTCAGTACTAGATACTGACTTTTTTGATATGCACTGTGCTATTGCTTCTGCCTGTGGTCGGGAACCTAAAATGTGTTCCCAGAGGGATTGGAGCATCCTGGTTGAGGTGTCTTCCCCAGAAGAGAGTTCCCGATTAATGGATATGACTTCAGTTTCTGGTGTAGATATTTCCTGAGTTCCACACGCTACTTTTAACTGATGCAAGCGTGTTATTTTTTCTTACGACCTCCTCCGATACTCAGAGGCATGATTGTTGGAGGAACTGCGATCTTCTGGTGTGGTGACTCTCAAGCACTTACAGAGGAACACTGGTGCTATCTCGACCCCAACTCCAACCTTGTTCCTGACAGTTGACAAGTTGACCTTGCCTATCTCTGTGAAGTTGGATTTGTTCTCACTTCCCGTGAAGCCATAAATGTCTACCTCAAAATAGTGTTTCCACTGTTAAGACTATGGTCATGTTAGCCGATTTTGCCTCTGTGCACAGGCAGGCCTTCCTGGTGTCTGTGTCTCCTGTGGTGGACCAAGTCATACCAGTGATTGTCCAGGACCCCTTAAATGGTTTCACTGTGGGGGTCCTTATGCTGTAAATTCTAGAAACTGCCCTTGCTACAGCCTGGAGAAGATGTTGTCAGTTTGAACACTTGATAAGGTTTTGTTTCAAGAAGATTTTTTTTTTTTATGTGTCCGACTCTGGGCATAGGCTTCACAGCCTGCTATCAAGGCCCAGCAGTCCTCCTACATACCATACACCTCTACATGTCACCACTTCGGCGCTAACACCCACCGTCCATATTGAATACAGGCTAGGGCTGTCTCATATAGAACTGGTGTATTGGTATTAGCGGGGGTATTTTTACGACATGTCGGCGGGTGTTCTGGTAGATCAGTAAAGCCTGATTTAACGAAATTCAAATCCTTAAGCTGTTCCCTGCCCCAGCGAGGATTTGAACCTGGGTCCGTTAGGACTGCAGGCCACCTCTCTACCACGAGAGCTCAGACTCGCTTCTTCAGACCTGGAATTACCTATGATTCTGTCCTTTCTGGAGCACCTGTGCACCGTTCAGTGTCTCAGAAGTTGCCTCGACCTATTCCAACGCCCACTTCTCCAGCTTGTGATTTGACGGATGCTTTCTTCGAGGTTAGTACTGTTTGTGAGACTGATGTTCGCCAACCCTCTCCTTCAACAGTTTCTGTCCCCACTTCAGTGCTGAGGGTTTACTTACTTCCATGGGGGTGGAAACTGCCTCGTTCTAAGCCATTTACTGTTCCGTTTTCCCGTCATTTGCAGCCTGGCGTTGCTGAGGCTCCTGCTGCTGGTGAGACAGGTGGTAACCCACTTTCTTCAACTAATGATTCTGCCCCCGCTTATATGACGATGGGTCGACACCCTTCAGTGGTGGTGGCAGTCGTCTATGTCGATGCTTCTCGTCCTGACATATCCAAAAAACCTGACGTCCCTCTTGTTCATGGCAAGCATCGCTGTGGCTCCTCAGAATGCTCGGATACTGAGGCCCTACCACAGAATGTTTCTCCTGTGCAACCCACAACTCATTCTGCTCAGGATTCTCAGGGATCTGGCGCCGAGTGCAGGCTTAGGGTGATATTTCTCAGACAGCCCGGCCCCCACATGACCGTGGTGATGCCCGGACCATTCATACACCTGCTGAGTTGCATGAAACCTTGCCTTCTCAGGATCCTAGTACTGCGGGGTGCGCTACTGCTCGTACTCATTCTTCTGATGGCACTTCCTGCTTTGTTCCAGCTAAGGCACCTTTCAGTCCCCCTAGCAAGCCATCTCTTGCTACACCAAAGAAGAAGACCATTGTCCTGCCTTCTTCTTCTTCCTCCAGGACGCCTTCAGATGGTTGGTGCAAAGTGCAGCATCTTGGTGCCAGGCAGTCCTCTTCTAAGGGCCTTTTCATGCAACAGCCTAAATGTGGTAGCTTGCTGGGGGCAGCGTTGTCTCGCCCCTTACCCTGAGTCTTCCTCCACTATGAGAACGGTGGAACAGTCGGGGGTTGCGTGCTAGTTGAGAGGAATTGCATAGTCTTATTACTCGCATTTCCCCAGTATTCATATGCATCCAGGAGACAGTGTTTGGGGATGCTGCTCCTGTCGGTCCTCCTAGTTACCATGTATTTTATTCTGATCCTCTTCCTGGCCTACGACATAATGGTGGTACTGTTATCCTAGTTCGCTGTGACGTCCTTTTCACCTGTCTGAGTCTTTCAACTCCACTGCAGGCTGTTGACATCCAGATTTTCCTTTGTCGTCATTATACAGTGTGAAGTCTCTCCGTCCTGTGCTCCTGTTGAGAGGATAGATCTCGACCACCTTGTTTTTGGTCTTCCTTCCCCATTTCTCTTACTGTGTGACTTAAATGGTCATCACCCAGTGTGGGGTGACTGCATGACCAATCCTCAAGGTCCTTGGCTGGCATCTTTGGTGGAGGATGAGGGACTGGGGGTTGTGAAATCTGGAGATATGACAAACTTTTATAATCAAAATGGTATTTTTACAGCCACTGATGATTCGCCGTGCCCGTTTACTGCTTTTATGTATTTTATTTGGGGAGTGAGTATCTGCATGACAGTGACCTCCTTCCCATTGTCTTACCATCTGCTGAGTGTAAACCACATGGTTGTCTTCATTACTGGCACCTGGATAGAGCAGATTGGCAGCTTTTCTCAGAATTATGTTCCACTGACTGATCTGTGGATGATTCTGGCAGCACTGATGAGGCGGTGGCATATGTTACTTATGTGTTGCACTAGGCATCCTGTTCCCTGGTGGACCCCTGAGTGCGCGAGGAAGCATCAGTGATTTCCATGGGAACGTTGAGTCTCCCTCTACGCCATCAAACCAGTTGTCATATACCGCATATTGAATAATTCAGTTATCATTTGTAGCCCACCAATGGCGGACTCACGCTCAACTTATCATGCAACTTATCGCCGCCCTCACACCCACCCAAGAGGCGTAAATTATGAAAAGACGAGGGTGATGAAGAGTTTGAGCACAGAAACACTTGCTCTTGTGACAAAAACACAACTTAATGTTAAAAAAAAAAACAAGTCTAAAACAATGACTCAGGGAATGTAACCAGGTTCATTAGAATTAGTGCAGTGGGGGTTAAGGCCTTGTGTCTTCTGAAGATTCTGGCTCATACCTCTTGGAGTACTGACCATCAGACTCTCCTCCTCTTGCACAGATCTCTTATTCTTTCTAAACTTGACTATGGGTGTGAGGTTTACTCTTCTGCTACAGAGGACCATCTCCGTATGTTGTATTCTGTGCACCATGCTGGTGTTCGTCTGCAGACTGGAACTTTTAAGTCGTCCCCGATTTCGAGTTTGTTGGTGGATGCTGGTGCCCTCCCTTTTGCTTTGCACCACTAGTCGATGATGTTGAGTGTTGGTTTTGGGTTCACTTACTCCCGGATTCAGTGCCCTGTGTCACTATCTGCCGAGATTCCCGTTCTTCTGTTTATGTCGCCAGCCCGATTTTCCCGAAGCCTTTTTTTTTTTTTTTAGGGTCGGGTCTGTTATTTCAGCCTTGTCTGTCTCTTCATTGTCTGTTTGTCTATATTGTATCCCTAGTGTATTCTACTGGCTGCTTCCTTGTGTGTCAGTCTGAACGTCTATTTTTGATAAAAAGAGCTCTCTTCCCTCTGATGTGTCACTTTAATCGGTTTTTAAAACATTCCTCTACACATGAAGGATCTGTCTCTGTCTATAAAGATGATTCTAAGTTTGATGCTGGAGTAAACTTTGGTGTCGTCCTCCCATCCATCTGTCGGGGTGAGAGCCTTCCTAGTATTGCTTTGGTTTTTACAGTGGAACCGTCCGCGATTTTACTTGCCCTTGAAATCATTTTTACTCTCCTCCAATCCTCTTCTATTGTTTTTAACGACTCCTACAGCGCCCTTTCTGCATTGGAATCTCTTAGCTCCTCGCATCCGTTTATTATATGTTTTGGAGTAGCTTTACCTACTCGGCCGTCATGGCCGTCAGATGGGATTTTGTTGGGTCCCAGCCCATGTGGGAGTCTTGGGTAATGAGTGGACTTATATGCTGGCTAAGTCAGCGGCAGCTCGGCCTGATCCTGCCTTGGGGTTCCCGCCTTGTTAGCGTCACCCTACGTCTGATTTTCACCCATATTTTGACAGTCTAGTTAGACATTCTTTGCAGGATCACTGTGATGCTGTGAGGGCCAACCAGCTGCAAAAAATCTGTACATACGTGGGCTCCATCAGTTACAGGAGCTTGTCTCGTCGGTGTGAGACTTCCTTATGTTACCTCCACATTGGCCACGCCCATTTCTCTCATTTATAATTGATGGAGGGATGTCCCCCTCCTGTGTATGGAGATTGTCTTGTCCCATTAACTATCCGGCATTTGCTGGTGGAGTGCCCCAGTCTTGGCATTTACGCCGCCAGTACCTTTCTGACCACCGGGTGGATGATGGCGTGTATTGTCTCTCGTCAGTGCATGGTGAGGATGCCTGTTTTATGGGAGGAGGAATCCTATTGTTTGTGGCGGAGGTTGGACTGCCCTGCAAGATTCATTTTTTTTTACTATCTTTATTAGATTTTCCCCTTTTTATTTTTGTGTGCTTTTCATTCTTTATAGTGTTTTGTTTTAGCCAATGTTTTGATTGATTGCAGTTTGTGTCCGGCGTTAAATGATCCAGGCAGTTTCGCCGCAAGTTATATTTTAGTCAATCAATCACCCTCGTGACATCATCTGCTGCCGTATTCTCGTCCATTAAAGAGAGCTTCCTAACATCTCTTCTAGTTAATATAATTTCATATGTTATTTATGCAGAGTATGAATAAAATGAAAAGATTTATTTTACACTGAAGAGGACAGTAATGTTTAATAATCAAAATCAGTTGCTTGTGAAAAGCTGCGAGGAAGCTTCCTTAAATGATGGGCATACAGGTTCTAGCCACATTATAATTTCATCCGTGTTTTTTGCACTGGATTCAGAACAGTGTACCTCAAGGTAAAGGAATTCATGAGAGTTTTTACAGCTTTAAGTACAGTCATCAATTTAAAAAACAAGAGTACAAAGACACTCTAGAGCTGTATGTGCCCCACCCGTCTCAACAGTGAGGTGACAGTGACCTACCCGCTTCAGCAGCAATGTAACAGTGACCTACCTGCCTCAGCAGTAATGTAACAGTGACCTACCTGGCGAGCCTGGCCGACCACCCGGGACATGTGTGCCTGGGTCACGTTAGCGTCCTGGCCGCCCACACCCACACCAAACACACCCACACCCAACCACGCCGTCACGTCAGCTACACCAGCAAACTGCAGGATTAGGGTTAGAAGAGCTTAGATCCGCCATGTTTATTACATAATTCATTATTCTCAACACTAACATTTAGATAATAGCACTGCTCAGGTTGATACAGAACGTTTCAGATGTGAACTTATATAAAAATGAAAAACATCTACTATAGCCCATTGATTTATGATGCTTGTCTCCTACCCACAAAATCCACACAACATGTAAAGAAATTCCAGTTTTACAAATTATACCTACCGGCGTATTTTTGTCGGTGATAAAAGTAACAGAGAGGTCCTGTGACGAAGCTTGTAACACGGCATTCAGCACCTCCACCATCTTCACGGCTGAGCCAGTGTCAGCTGCACCTTCAAAATTATCATTGTCATTATTATCACTTATCCTGGAGCGATCCCATTAGCCCCTTCAGTACAAGAAGCCTTTATTGAATTAATATATATACCTTGGGTTGCAAAGACATGGGACCGAATTCTCGGCGGGTAAGGAAGCTCCCTAGCACTTTTCCATAGTGATTAATTTTAATTATGACAGGTTAATGTCCTTTTGTTCGTTATTTATGCAAAGTATGGCGATGCTGGAATGATTTATGCAACACAAAGGACAGTAAGGTGTAACAAGCAAAATATGTTACTTAGGAATAGGGGTTCAGGAGCTACCTTAACCCTTCCGTGGTCACCGGCGTCAAATGACGCTTGGCTGTCCGATGGCTGGTGACGTCGTTTGACCGCGGCCTGTAAAATACGGCGAAAATTTTGGGGAAGTGAATGAACGTTCTGAATGTCTTCAGATTTTTTTTTTTTTTATGTGTCAGACTCTGGGCATAGGCTTTACAGCCTGCTGTCAAGGCCCAGTCGTCCTTCTACATACCATACATGTCACCACTTCGGCGCTTAACACCCACCATCCATATTGAATACATGCTAGGGCTGTCTCATACAGGACTGGTGTATTGGTATTAGCGGGGTCATTTTTACGACATGTCGGCGGGCCTTCTGGTAGATCAGTAAAGCCTGATTTAATGAAATTCAAATCCTTAAACTATTCCCTGCACCAGCGAGGATTCGAACCTGGGTCCCACGGGACTGCAAGCCAACTCTCTACAGACTGACCTACACTACACTCCCATACACCCTATAAAGCAGTTCAGAGCCTGCTGCTGTGATGAGTGGATTTTCAGTTTTTTCACCCTCAGCCATGCCTAAACAAGCACAACTACACCCATTATCTCGACCCAGGCAGAAAATATCATCTCTGTCCTCTTTTGCAAAACACACACAACCACCTGTTTATGATTATGAACTAATACAGGCACAAACAAAAAAGACATGATAATAAGTGAAAAATACATTTTTGTCTTGGTATCTTCACCTATTTGCTGAAGTTTGTTGTAATGGTTTGGATCATTCGATGCAGTGCTACTTGTAGAAAACTGTGAAAACTTTCGGGAAGTGAACGAACCCCTGGAACATGAGACCGACCTTCAGTTCACCCTCTCACGTATCCTCTCTCAGACTCTCAGTTCACCACCTGTTGCCGTGAGGTGTGGGTGTATGATTTTTTTCGCTCGTGCCCATCCCTGGAAACACATTGTTACACCCAGTATCTCGACCCAGACAGAAAATATAATCTTTTTCCTCCCTTGCAAAACACACACAACCACCCAGTTTACAAGACAGCAACATACTGTATATTGCGAGTGTAACAAGGTAAAATGATAGACAAAGGTGAACGTTTTATCATGGAAAATATGTTTTCCCTCGCCTGTAAACGTATTTATTTCTGCTGTCTCTGTAATCGTAATAATCAGACTTATTCGTTGTTTGGAAACTGCATTACGATTATAGTTTTAGCCATACACGTCGTGTGGGACCTGGAAGTTACGACTCAACTTCCGCATTGCTAATCGGATCTGACCCTTCACTTTCATCTCCCGAGGGAAAGCCCAGCCTCGGAGGACATGCAGTTTTCTCATTTAGGACTCAAACTTCAACCCTTTCTCTCCTTTTTCCAAGCATGGGCACAACAATAACAAAAAATAACTCGAAACTACCATAAACATATTTTATCAAAAAGGTGAAAAAATATTGATAATATTTTTTTTTCAGGCATTCCTAACATTATTTACTGAAATCAGTCAATATCATCGTATCTCATAAATCCTCATCATTTCAGCTAGTTCGCATTGTTTTTTTTTTTTTTTTTGGGGGGGGGGGAACAAGCAACACCTGCGAAGTTCCACCTAGGCATCACGTATCTGCGGCGGATATCGGTTGCTGATATTTCTGCAACTTTCGCGCTCCATTGCAAGCCACAGAATGGGTGTAGGAAGCTGGGATTTGCACTGTTTGGTGCGTCTGAACTTTCTCTTCAATATGGCAAGAAAAAAAAATCGATTTTCGAACTTCAAAAAATGGCCCCCGCATCGGCCTGGGGTGCACGAAAAATTCCACCGCATTAGCCACGGAGGGGTTAACTGACGAGAATATGGGACAAGACACACATCATGAAAACGATATGTGGAAAAATTTTAATTTGTTTTCTTCTATGGACTCTTCGTAAGCTGAAAAAAAAAGGTCATGTTTCAGTATCGTTGCCGATCGTCAGCGTTGCATAAAGATTTGTTTCATGGTTTTAAATACCATTGCTCAAACGAAGGGAAACGTCATCATTATAATTTTACCATTCTTTAGTCAGGTGGGGTGTTTTGGTACCCCCAATTTTTTAAAAGCTCAAATTTCCTAGCCGATAATTCGAATATTTCTCCCTGTTCCAGTACTCTTCTGATTCAGTAAGGTGAGTTAGCAAATGGATTGGTTTAGTCCTGCCTCTGCTGTAGTGAGAGGGGCACTTCCCCCCCCTCCCCATACCGAGATGTCCATTCACCCCATCAAACTAACCATTTGGATCATATTGTGATACAGATTGTTTTTAAATCTTATTTTTGTATATTGTTTATCATTATACAGATTTTAAAAATCACAATGTATTTTCCTGTGCGTTTTTTACCTGACAAATGAAATATGAGTCCATTTGTCATTTTTTTTTACTTATATAGTATTATTATTTATTGTATTTTATTATTATAAGTTAATAAACACCACCTACAAGGCATTCAATCTTTTTATTAGTGATTGCAGAGATATGCTGAAGCGGCAGTATGAATAAATTTCACGTTAGTAACACTTCATGTATTTTTGTACTGGGTTGTTGTAACACTCCACCGGACTAACCACGATTGAATACCCCACAGGACTAATGAAGGGCTAAAGTGCATCTCGAGCCCATTCCGTCTGAGTTTTTCTGGAAATTGCAGTATTTTGAAGGTACTGCATGGTTCTAATCCCAGTAGTTTCGTCTGTGGTTCATATAGTGCATACCTCTTGGCTCTTGGATTCTTATCCTCGTCGGTTAAGAAAGCCCCATAACATTTTTTCCTAACGACTTAATTTGCTTTTTACAGTTTACTGCCTTTATGTGTTACTTAAACCATTCTCGTATTGCCATACTCTGCACAGATAAGGTGCAAAAGGATATTAACCAGCCGAATCCAAAAATAAATCGCCAAAGAATAGGTGTTTGGAAGCCTCCTAACCCGACGGGAATTCGGGCCTTGGTCATTGATTCAGTACAATCAGTATTATAAGTGTCTCTCCCAACGTTCAGTATTATCAGTGTCTCTACTTTCAGTATTATTAGCATTAGCCTATCAGTGTCTCTGCCTATATTCAGTAATACCAGTATTATCAGTCTCTCCCTACATTTGGTAATATCAGTATTATCTGTGCCTCTCCCTACGTTCAGTATTATCAGTGTCTTTCCCTGTACATTTATTAATATTAGTATTATCAGTGTCTCTCCCTACATTCAGTATTATCAGTGTCTGACCCTACGTTATTATCATTATTATTAGTGTCTTTCCCTACAGTATATCTTTCAACATTCATTGTAATATCTCTCAACATTCAATGTTATTAGTCTCTCCCTACATTCAGTATTATCAGTGCCTGTCCCTACATTCAGTATTATCAGTGTCTGTCATTGCATTATCATTTCTCCATACATTCAGTATTATCAGTATATCAGTGTCACTCCCCACAGTCAGTCTTATCAGTGTCTTATCACTGAGGACGAATTGTTGCCTGAAATGATTAAGTGTAGCTTTGCGGTATGACAGACAAGAAATATTGTGTCTGAGGGAAGGCGAAAATAATGGATAACCCCGCAGATCGGATAGGAAACGGCGCTTTTTGTTTTCCGACTTTGAATATAAACTCCACACCCTCATTCCCAAGGTCCAGTAGTCGCTCTTTCTACAGTGCATCTTCCACATGTTAACACTTCGACGCTAACACCCACCGTCCTTACTGAATACATGCGAGGACTGTCTCATATAGGACTGTTGTATTGTTGTTAGTAGGAGTATTTTTACGACATGTCGGTGGGTCTTCTGTTAGACCAGTAAATTCTGTTTTAATGAAATTCAGTTCCTCATACGGTTCATTGCCCCGCCTGGATTCGAACTTGGGTCCATTAGGATGACAGATAACAATCTATCTATCTATCTATTGCCATACACCTTAATCTCGTAAGGGGTGGTCACAAACAAATCGCCTCCATGTCGCTCTGTCCCCCGCCATTTCATTGCCCTGCTCCCAGCTCACACACCCCGTCTCTCATATGCCTCTCCACTCCATCCCTCCATCTCATCCTTGGCCTCCCCCTTACTCTCCCCCTCTCCACCTCACTCACATACACTCTCCTCGGCAGTTTCTCACTCTCCATCCTCTCCACATGGCCAAACCACCATAATGTGTTTCTCCTAACGCTTCGTATCACATCCACGTCCACACCACAACGCTCCTTCACTTCCTCATTTGTCAGTCTGTCTCTCCATGTGACTCCATATGCTCCTCTCAAATAACTCATTCCCAGTGCTCGCACTCCTGACTTCTGTCCGTCCAACAAGGTCCAAGCTTCACTTCCATACGTTAAAGTTGGTAACAATACTGTCATGTAGTAGCTTTTTCACTTCCATGCTCACTTCCCTGTTCCTTATCACTGCTTTCAAGGAACCAGCAACCTTTCTTCCCTGTTGCACCCTTTCAAGCACTTCACCCTCTCAACTCCCTTCCTTACTCATCACACTACTCAAGTACTTAAACGCACTCAGTCTCCATATCCTTCCCATCCAATCTCACTGTACATTCACTGACTTCACTTCTCGCGAAGACCATCACTTTATTCTTCCCTACATTCACCTTTAGATTCCGTTTCTTACACACTCTTCCAAACTCATCTACCAAACCTTGCAGCTTCCCTTCGTTTTCATTTAACAACATAGTATCATCTGCAAACAACAGTACAGGGAGTTTCCAAACACTGCCCTCTCTCGCCACTCGAACATCCACTGCCCTGCCTTGTATCTCTTTTATAACCCCATCCATATACAGATTGAACAACCATGGAGACATGACACATCCTTGTTTTAATCCAACCTTCAAATAGAAAAATTCACTCAGTTCACCATCCACACGCACTGCAGCCTTAGCAGCCTCATACATACTCTTCACGGCCTTTAACGACTTCGCACCTACTCCATATTTTCTTAATACTTTCTACAATCCTTGTCTATCCACCCTGTCATATGCTTTCTCCAAATCCATGAAGGCTGAATACAACTTCTTTCCCTTCTCTAGAAACTTTTCCACTAAAGATCTAAGAATGAATATCTGATCTACATAACCTTTTCCCTTCCTAAAACCTCCCTGTTCTTCTCCAACTAATTCCTCTGTTATTTCCCTAACTATGTCAATAAGTAACCTACCATATACTTTTCCTGTTACACTAAGAAGGCAAATGCCCCAATGATTACAACACACTTCTTTTTCCCCTTTTCCTTTGTACATGGGAATAATTATACCTGACTTCCAATCCTCCGGGACTCTACCTTCTTCCAGGCCAATCTGCACACCTTCCACATCCATTCTACTACTAACTCTCCCCCATGCTTCAGCATATCACCACACACCCCATCAATTCCTGGGGCTTTCCCCATTTTAACTTTCTTCATTGCTTCCACAACTTCCATCCTGCTGATTTCTTCCTTTCCCCCCACATCCCTCCTTCTCCCAGCCATTCCCAGCCACTTATACTTGCATTACTTTCATTCTCTATGTTTAACAATTCATTCAAGTGTTCTCTCCATCTGCTCATTTTTTCTCCCTTCTCCACTAGTAGTCTACCATTTTTATCTTTCACTTACCATATAACTTCCATGGCTCCCTGTCTAACTCTCTTTACCTCTTTCCAGAACATTTTCTTACATTCCCTGCACTTTACACTCAAATTCCTTCCAAATTCCTCATCCACTCTCTTCTTACTCTCTCTTACTAATCTTTTCACCTCTCTCATCTTTTCTACATATAACTCTCTTTTCCGTCTCCCAAATTCTTCGACGCCCCTGTTTCTCATCCACTCACTATATACTTTCTTCTTTTGTGCCACAGCCTCCCTCACCTCTTCAGTCCACCTTGCTGTTCTCTGAACCCCCTCTCATCTTCTCTTCACCCCACACACCACCTCACATGGTGCGCAGATTTCGTCTGAGAATATCTTGCACACACGTTCCACGTCCCTCATCTGCCCCATATTTACCCAGTTGTTCCTCCACTTCCCCTTTATATTCTCCCTTTTTTCCATCCTCTTGCAACTTTTCTACCCTCCTTGTAAAAACTACTTCCTCCTGTCCTGTTCTTAAATTTCTCCATTTTGCTTGGACTTTAATTCCACTCCCCCAACCTCTAAGTACTCTTGCATCACTTACACACCTTCTCATCCTTTCACCCACCCACACACACATAATCAGTCATTGCCTTCCGTTCATTCAGTTCACCACCCACCCTTCTCATCACTCGCCAATCATCTTACGTTTGTATATTTCTCAGATGGAGAGATGGCAGACTGCCTCCTTTCTTTCAGGTTTCTTTCTTTCTGGTGTATCAGGCTCCGCTCCACCAACATGTGGTGCTCTGCAGAGATTGTATTTAGGATGAGACGTGCTTGTGTGCTTGTTGTGCTGCAGTGGCTTTGGATGTGTGTGTAGTCTGTGAACCAAGTGTAATCGGCCCACGCAAGCCGACTGGGTGCAAGCATACTTTATAGTATGTGACACTGCTTCAACCACAGCACCCCTTATGTCCGCCAAAGTAGTACTTGGTCGGAAGAACGCTCCCATAGTTTATCACCCTGCCAGGACGCGAACCCTTGTTCTTCAGTGTACGAAACGCACACTTTACCACTGTACCAGAGGTTTTTCAGACCAATTTAGAGTAAAAAGTGTATATGTTTTGTAGTAGATTTGTAGGTAAAGAAAAAAAGGAGAGAGAGAGAGAGAGAGAGAGAGAGAGAGAGAGAGAGAGACTAAGAAGGGCAACACATACCCCAGATTCAAAGAGGAATAATTACTCCCAAGATATATAAGTAGATGGACTGTTGAAAATATTCAGTATTAAATTAACTTCAACGTTCATTCGAGGAAAATGACAGGGTTTTAAATAATCTATCTGTCCCGCAATTATTCAAGGCGGTATTCTCGTGCGGTTTGGAAGCTTACTAACACTCCTCCTTACCGGTTCATTTCTGATTCTGCTCAGTTACTATAAACTTGCGTGTTTTTCATCATTCTGATATTAAAAAGATATAAGAAGCCATAAAGATAATGGGTATTTTGGAAAATAAATTGTCAAGGAAGAGATGCTCCGGTGCCTCCTTAACCAACGAGAATACCGGTCTCAGAGACGTGATGGAAAGTGTCAGTAGATCTTTTGAAGATAACATGTTTGTAGACGGATGATTTTCCATTTTTCAGTTTTAATTTTGTGCTATGAGGAGTTTAATTGATGCAGCCATTTTTACCATGAGAATTATGAAAAGAAGCATATACCTTATAGATAATTAGGCACAAGCTCCTACTTTAAAAGACCCAGTTAACTTACCCTGAAAACTGGTATGACAGGTTGATATAAAGATCAAGCAGAAATTAGGTTTTATCAGTAACAACGTCGTCATCACAACCCCAATACGCACCAAGAGGATGGGGTGATCAGAGCTCCAGAAGCAACGAGAAACACAGAATTAGAGAAGTATCAGATTGCATCCAGTGAAATGACTAAAAATCATTCACACCTTATTTATCGAAATCCTGGTTATATCCCACTAGGAACCCCATCTGCCCATTTGTATTGTGCTATACCTACAGCTATGATACACATGTGATATGTCGAATGCAAAGCAAACCATGACTTGTGGCTGTAAGCTTACCTTGAGGAAATATTAATCCGTCGGCAGCAGGGAAGACTGTAGACTCAAGGACAAGCAGCAAGAAGAAACGGCACACCATTTCTGCCTTCATGTAAGACATTGAATTACTCTTGGGATAAGATGATGGTCGCTGTATGAAGGACGTTGTATATATAGCCAATACCCTTTTCACCCTAACTTGGCCTCGATTTTCCTAATTTTGCAGCTAATTTGACATAGCTTATGGACAGAAAAAGAGAAAACTACGGCTTATCATTCTTTCCTTATCACTTCTTCATGACTAGCAGCATAATCCAATAAACTGTGACAACTCAGTGTTCAACATAGAGAGATGGCAGTTTTTGGCCAGGTTAGAGAAAAAAAGGGTAAGAAATATGTATTGCAGCAGATTTCGTGCAGTTTAATAAGTGCAATATACCCTACAGCTATTCGAAACCCCATTTTATGATGTTGCATGCGGCCAATAAACATTGCTTATATTCCCATGTACTATTCACAACATTTAACCTGTCACGTCCCGACCGATCTTCCACCACTGACCCCTCCCAATCCCGACCAATTTGAAAATTTCTTTTTTGGCTCAAACCTCCAATTTTGGTGAGAAACATCGAAAATTCATAGAGAAATCGCCCACCTGAGCTGAAAAATGCACGATACAGGTAACAGGTACCCCACCTGGCTCGTGCTCTATAGCTGGCCTGGCTACAGAGAAAATGGTAGTATGGGAGAGGTGACTATTTGAAACAACTCGATTTAGGTATTTATTTATATATTTTGTATGAATTTATATGTAGTACAAGAGTATATTGGTTTTCACACAATAATATAGGCGATATAAGCGTTGTTCTCTCACCAACATCAACATATGGCACCTTCCTTTACGACATTACCACCTCGTCACTTCTGTTTGTGTCTTCCTCTGGCTTGTTTCTTCTTTTGTCCTCCACCTCAGGAATCACTTTCGCCGTGAATTTCGTCATTGGAGAGAACATGGCGCGACATGTCTTTACTGGCCAGGTCACTGCTAACAGGTGAGTTGCCGGGAAAATGGCGTGCGTGGGGGGGAGGGGGGTCAGGTGGGGGCCAGCCAGTATCCCAGCCTGATGGTGGGTAGAGGAAGGTCTCCCACATACCCTTCCAAAAATCACCCGTGAAACTTGAAAAATCTGCAAATGACGGACCTTGCAATTGCATCATGTATGGGTACATCATTGGGTGTCACCGTGACAAAACGTTATAACATACCCATACGGCGACGGGATGCCTCAAGTTAATATTCATTTGTGTTACTAGTATCATGTTTAGCATTTTGGGGAACAGAGAGAGTTTGTGAATGTCAGACTGTGGGAACACACCTGCATGTTGCCTCTTGTTGAAGTGTTATATCATGAGAAGCAATTTATCAGTGGCAGTAATAGTTCTTCATCACTGTGACCGCTGTGTAGTTCTGGACCTTGCGGACGTTTTACTGATGCGCACATTCGCTTCTAAGTTAGAATCTTCCATACCGCTTTGTGTTGCTTTGTACACACCGAGATACACAGTCGAGCGACTGTGGCTCTCTTTTGCATTGTTTTTGTTTTTCCTCAGAAGGAACAGTTTGCTGGTCCATGGCCTTTGATTCCTTCTTCCCTGCATTGAAAAAAAAAATGCATCTCGACTGTTGCGAGACAATCCAGATACAAATGGGTGACAGTCAAGAGACACTAGAGACAAGGCAACGTTGTCTCTGGATCATTTAGAGACTGCTGCGAGATGGTCTCTTGACATTTCTGCTACTTTCTCCCTGAACTGTTACTAGACAGTCGAGAGACGGTTCAGTGACTTTGTTTTTTCTGATGACCACATGATAATCAACTAAACTGAATATAAATATTGTAGCGTGAAGCACCTCTTTAATCAAAAGCTAGGAGGCAACTGAGCCTCCGTGATTGAACCATTCACCACGTTATTTTTGAAATATCAGTTTACTATCAACATCTGTCCTATTAA
>JAGKTI010018057.1:0-18006 GCA_018397915.1 Birgus latro
CTCTCAGCAATCAACACCAAATCATCAGCATACAACATCTCCCATGGGAGTCCATCTCTGAAGTCACGTGAGAGGGCTTCAAGCACCATGATAAACAACAAGGGACTCAAAACTGACCCCTGATGCACACCAACATTCACGGGAAACTCATCACTCAAAGCTCCATTCACACTTACCTGAGTGTGAGCACCCACGTACATGGCCATAACCACCCTAACCAGCCACTCTTCCAACCCTAGCTTTCTCATTGCCCACTTCACCACCTCTCTAGGGACTCTGTCAAAGGCCTTTTCCAAATCAACAAAAACAAAATACAATTCCCTTTTCTTGCCAATATATTTTTCCTGAAGCTGTGCGTAGATAGTGAGGGAGGGTGGCGCCTGTAATCTGAGGGCTGGGGCAGGGCCCTGAGCCGCTGATGCAATGCTACCAACCTGTCTCGTACATGTCCACGGTGGCAGATGTGGCTCATTACCAAAGAATGTACCATATTACTATGCACCATTTACTCAAAATAATATGATACTAAATAATTGGATATTACCAATAATTTACTTTTCATCCTTGTAAAACATCCAAATTCTGTTTAACAAAATAACTTCCAGTGAGTGATATGCTACTTAGTAAATTCCTTTTTAAGTGTCGGTAGTATCGGCACCCCCCCCTTGGGGGTTGGGGGGGTTTCAAGAATACTCCCCCAGTATCCCTGCTTGTCGTATGAGGCGACTAAAAGGGTTGGTGGTGGGTTCGTGCCCCACCCCGTAAAAAGAACTAACTAAACAAGTGAATAAAGTGGCTCAGACCAGGACGGACCATACGTTGACGACTATGGAACAGACAAACGACATCCTGAGGGCGGGGACGTGGAATGTAAGAGGAGTGAATGTTGAAGTGAAAGAGAGATTGTTCAGGTGCTTGAGGAGGCAAGAGTGGATGTATGAGGATTGTCTGAAACTAAATGGAAAGGTGAAAGGGTGAGAGAATGGGAATACGGTTTAGGAATATGTGCGGGAGTCAGTGAGAATGAGAGGGCAAGAGAGGGAGTATGTCTGATGATAAGCAAGAAGTGGAAGGAGAATATAAGAGAGTATGGAACAGTGGGTGCAAGAATTGTATGGGTGAGGATGAAAGTAGGCATACAAGCTTGGGCGATTGTATGTGTGTATGCGCCGACAGAGGACTAAGTGGCAAGAGTGAAAGATGAGTTTTGGGCAAATGTAGAAGCATGTATGGACAAGTTTGAGAGGAGCGAGAGAGTGTTTTTGATTGGAGACATGAATGGTAAAGTTGGGAATGTATGAGTGGATGGAGTGGTTGGTCAGTGGGGTGTGGCAGCTGAGATGGATGGGAATGGTAGTGCCTTGGTGGACTCTGTGCTGGTAAGGGGTTGGCAATAGCCAACACCTACTTTCAGCACAAGATGATTCACAGGTATGCATGGAGAGTCTTGAGGAGGATGGATGGTGACCTTGTAGAACGGAAAGCAATGATAGATTATGTGTGTGTGGATGTGCAAATGAGAAGACAAGTGTTGGATGCAAGAGTGTGGAGAGGGTGGGGGAGTGGAATCTCTGACCATCACTTAGTGATGACCAAGGTGAGGCTGCAAAGAAAGTGTGTGAAGAGACCGGGGGGAAGACAGGAGGAAGTAGCTCCTGTGAGAAGAGTGAAGTTACAAGATAGTGAGAAAATGGCAGAGTATAAGAGAATTGTGGAAGAAGGATTGGGTAGGTATGAGTCAGAGCAGATGGAAGGGGTGGAAGATGCATGTAAGATTTTCACGGAAGAGATAGACGCAGCGTGTGAGGAGGTTTGTGGAGTGAGGAGGAGATGTAGGGGTGTGCAAGGGACAGCTTGGTGGAATGATGATGTGAAATGAGCTGTGGAACAAAAGAAGAAGGCATATAGTGAATGGCTGGCGAGCAGAGGTAGGGGAGAAGATGAGAGAAAGAAGAGAGAGGTATATGTGAGGTGGAGAAGAGAGGTGAAGAGACTGGTGAAGGAGAGTAAAAAGAAAGTGGATGAGGAGTTTGGGAGGAATCTGAGTGTAAAATGGAGGGAGAGTAAAAAATTGTTTTGGAAGGAGGTAAAGAAAGTAAGACAGTGTGAAAGGGGAAATAGTAGGGGAGTGAAAGATGGGAATAATAGATTGCTGGTGGAGAAGAGAGAGAAATTGAGGAGATGGAAAGAGCACTTTGAGGATTTGTTGAATGTAGAGAGTGAGAGCAGAGCAAATATAAGTGGTTGGGGAATGGCTGGGAGAAGAAGAGGTGAGAGAAGGGTGGAAGAGATCAGTAGGGTCGAAGTAGTGGAAGCATTGAAGAAGGTCAAGATGGGAAAGGCCCCAGGAATTGATGGAGTGTGTGGTGAAATGCTGAAGTATGAGGGTGAGATTGTTGTGGAATGGATATGGAAGTTGTGTAGATTGGCTTGGGAAGAGGGAAGGATTCCAGAGAACTGGAAATCAGGTATAATTGTTCCTTTATATAAAGGAAAAGGGGAGAGAGAAGTATGTGGTAACCATAGGGGTATTTGCCTTCTTAGTGTGACTGGAAAGATATATGGCAGAATACTTATTGATAGGGTTAGGCATATAACAGAGGAGTTAGTTGGAGAAGAACAAGGGGGATTTAGGAAGGGAAAAGGGTGTGTAGATCAGATATTTGTTCTAAGATGTTTAATGGAGAAGTATCTAGAGAAGGGAAAGAAAGTGTATGCTGCCTTCATGGACTTCGAGAAAGCTTATGACAGAATAGATAGGCAAGGTTTGTGGAAGGTATTAAGAATATATGGAGTGGAGGGGAAATTGTCGAGTGCTGTGAAGAGCATGTACGAAGGAGCTAGGGCTACTGTGTGAGTGGATGGTGAGCTAAGTTAGTTCTTTGATCTGAAAGTGGGACTGAAACAGGGTTGTGTGATGTCTCCATGGCTGTTTAATATATACATGGATGGGGTTGTAAAGGAGGTGCAAGGTAGGGCAGTGGATGTGGGAGTGGCTCTAATGAATGAGGGTGAGATGTGGAAGATTCTGGTGTTGTTGTTTGCTGATGATACAGTATTGTTGAGTGAAGATGAATGGGAGTTGCAAGGTTTGGTGAACAAATTTGGGACAGTATGTAAGAAGAGGAATCTCAAAGTCAGTGTAAACAAGAGTAAAGTTATGGTGTTTGAAAGGAATGAAGTCACAGAATGCACAGTGAGGTTGGATGGTGAGGATATGGAAACTGAGTGCATTCAAGTACTTGGGCTGTGTGATGAGTAAGGATGGAAGTTTGGAGGATGAAATACTTGAAAGGGAACGGCAGGGAAGGAAGGTTGTTGGTTCACTGAAAGTGGTGATGAGAAATAGGGAGGTGAGTATGGAAGTCAAGAAGTCACTTGCATGACAGTACTGTGATCCCTACCCTGACGTATGGAGGCGAGGCATGGACCTTGCTAGAGGGTAACAAGTCAAGAGTGAGAGCAGTGGAAATGAGTTACTTGAGAGGAGCATGTGGAGTGACATGGAGGGACAGGTTGACGAATGAAGAAGTGAAGGAATGTTGTGGGGTGGATGTGGATGTGGTTGAGATTAGGAGAAATACACTGAGGTGGTTTGGACATGTGGAGAGGATGGAGAATGAAACTCTGACTAAGAGGGTGTATGCAGGTGGGATGGAGGAAGGGAGAGGGAGGGGAAGGCCGAGAATGAGATGGAGGGATGGAGTTGAGAGGTTTATTAGGGAGGGGGGAGTGAGCTGGTGGGTGGGTAGGCAAATGGTGGTTTGACAGAGCGACTTGGAGGCGTTTTGTCTGCGGCCACCCTTTGCGGGATTAGGGCGTCAGGCTATAGATAGATAGATAGTATCGGCAAAAAATCAGCCGATACCGATTCCGATAGCGATACTCTAAAAATGGGCCGATACCACCGATACTGATACATCGGTACATCTATAGTCCAAGCTTCACTTTGATTGTTAGAGTGGGGATCACAGTACAATATTGTCGTGAACAGACTCTTTACTTGCTCACTTCCCTATTCTTAACCCCTGACCGCTGGCTGCCGTGTATAACCGTCACAATTCAGGCTGACGGCATTTACCGGACTCGCCTTCCTGCCACCCTTCGAACTCGCAGCCATTTCCTATGACACCCATCGGGCAGATGAGATCTCTAGGTACCCCACGGATGCGCGGCTCAGTCTGTACACGGCACTGGTAGAGTGCAGAATGTTGTTTTTTTCCGCTCCTTGTCCGATTCCATCCCTCCATGCGCGAGGCCGATTGCATCATCGACCTCTGCCGAAGTTCTGTCTTTACTGCCGGGGAAAGGGCCCAGTGACTGAGCAGGTGTGTGGGAAATTGTAAATAGTAAACAGGTATGCACAAGTGTGTGTTTTTTTTTATGCATAAGTGAAATGTAAGATATACCTAGTAAGTGTTATGAAATAAATGTTTTATAATAAGTTTTACAAGCGCATTGCAATAAGTGTTACTGTTTATGGTTATTTGTGAAACTGTGATTGGAAATACCTTGAGTAACCTTGTCTGGTATAATGACAGAAAACCAAAAGTGCATGGAAGAGTAAGAAAATGACCTTGTTGGCTGAAAAGTGCATGGGAGAGTAAGAAAATGACCTTGTTGGCTGTAACTAACTTTTTTCCCCTTGTTACTCAGAAAATAATGTTGAATATGTGAGCATTAGCGTATTTGTGGTGTAAAGTACAAAAAATGTAAGTTGTGTATAACATTAGTAATATTTTCACGCTGCCCCTGATTAGTACAGTTTAGTCACAATTTTTGTACAAATAATTACCTCATACTCAACCATACTGTGTGAAACAGCCAGAGCATTTAAGTTACCCATAATTGTGATGTCAAGTGCAAATATAAGTGCCATAGTTGAGGGAACTTATTGTAATTGATGCAAAAAGTTAGTAGTAAAAATAAAGAGCTGTTCTTTTCCCATACATCTACGGGGCATAGTGGCTGTATGAAATGGGCAGAAAACGAATGGGGAGCCACATGGAAGGGGTGATGAATCATCCTTATGATGGTAAGTAAAGAAAAGTCAAAAAAATTATTGGAATACAGTATTCTGAGAGACCGGGCAGTGTTACAACCACCACTCCGGTCAGTGCTGCCAACGCTAGGCAGTGAGTCCAAGGCCACTGACAGTGGCGTTACAACCGGATTAGCCCGCCAAAACACGGAAAACCAGTCATCTTTAGCTTATCCTTACTCATCGACGGGACCACCCGGAGACCTCGGGATACTTTCATTCGAAAGAGGAAGAGTTGGTGAGTATTATGTATACTTAATTTTTTCTCTAGCTATAATAGTTTGGCAGAGATTAGGGTTTGAAGTAAGTATTTTTCCCAAAATCTTGGAGGAGGAGGCTGTAGTACAGGCCGAACAGGGTGGTACTCCCGAGGGGAATGGGAATGCTGGTGATAGGGAGAGCTGGAGCTCCTGTTTCACTAGCTACCTAACCATCCCCCTTCGCTGAAATTTTCAGTGAACAGTGACATGGAGAGTAGACCAGCATACTTTCCCAAACATCTCTGTCTTATGCACTACACCACATGCGCTTTACGTATCACACAACGTATCCCACTACGTCGCAGGGGTTGGCGCCAGCAAGGGCATGCAGCCAGAAAACTTTGCCCCCGCTGTCTAGTGGTGGACTTTTGGGGGGAGGTGTGATGGGGGTTCCGCCAGCATAGATCATGGGTCCGAGGTGAGGTGGGCTCGAACTTGTGCTAGAGGGTACAGGGTATTACAGTTCCCAGGCTGCCGCTTCTGCCCAATAGAGAGGGGCCCAAACCTGGGAGTAGCGCCCCAGGAAGCTGCCCTATCATTGAGTGTATAATGGCGGAGCAGTTGCAGTGCCAAGGCGCACTTGGAGGGTGTCCTGGCAGGGTGCCCCAAAGCCACTACCACAGCCTCTGGTAAGCTGGTGGGCTAGGGTCCCAGATCCATTCCCTGGACCTGGGACTGTGCAGTGGGTGGGGCCTGTGGAATGTTTACCCCCCCTTTATCATTACCAGCTATGACTGGACACAAGGATAAGCATCAAAGCAAGCCTGAGGACATTAAATCACCCAGGGGGATTGGAGTGGGTTCGTGGAATGTGGGAAGTTTGAGGGGGAAGAGCGGGGGAAGTCGTTGAGGCACTCAATAGGAGGTGGGTGAACGTGGCATGTTTGCAGGAAGTCTGGTACAGGGGTGGATCAGCCAGAAAGATTGTTGGGAAGGATTGCTGCTATAAGTTGTTTTGGCAGGAGGGATTGACAGATATGGGGGTGTGGGTGTGTTGGTTGCAGAGAAATGGGTGGAATATGTTATGAATGTTTTGAGAGTAAGCGATAGGATATTGGTAGTGAAAATTTTGTTCGTTGGAAGGATGATTGCAATTATATCGGTATATGCTCCACAGACAGGGCTGGATGAGGTAGAGAAGGATAGATTTTGGGATGATTTAATACTTGTAGTAGGTGGTATGGGGGATGATGAGATAGTGGTTTTGGGAGAGGATTTAAATGGTCATGTGGGTGAAACAGCTCAAGGTTATGAAGGAGTCCATGGGGGATGTGCATATGGTATGAGAATTGCAGAAGGGGAAAGAATACTTGAGTTAGGGGAGGCAATGGACATGATTGTGTGCAACACACATTTTAGAAAAAGAGTGAATAGGTTGATTATGTAAGAGTCCGGGGGAAATAGCTGTCAGATAGATTATTTTCTGGTCAGGAGGGTTGATAGGAGGTTAGTAAGGGATGTTAAAGTTATAGGAAGTGAGGAGTGTGTGCAGCAGCACAAACTATTGATTTGTGACATGGTGCTTAACCCTTAGGCACTGGGGCACGTCTATCGACATGTTGGTAGAGGGCTACTGTCCACGTCAATGTACGTTTTGATTTTTCGCAGGGATGTTTGAACTTCGTAGCGCGCCATATAGAGAGTATTGTACCGGTATGGCTCGTGCGCGGGGACACGATGGTGGCCGGGGGTGGGTGGGGGAGGGGTGGGAGGGCAGCTGAGCAGTGAGGAGGGTTGTGGTGGAGGGTGGGGGGAGGCCAGTGTAGAAAGAGTGTGGCCTTGGAACCAGCTGATACTGTGTTTGGGATAGGGGTTGGGGTCAGGTGGGGTGGGGTGGGGGGGTGGGTAGGGCTACTAAGGGGCCCTCAGGGGTGTGGGGGAGAGTGTATGGGTACTTCAGTACACTTGTATCACACTGTCAAGAAGTACTAAAAACAGGGAAATATTGTGTAAATAGTGTGTAAATAATTGTGAATACCTAAGTAGACATATGTTTGATAGAAAATGAGTATGATGGAAAACATAAAATAAGCCAATCTTTATTAGTTACTTGTTTTTGTTTTTGTTTTTTGCTATTTTAGTTGTAAGATTGTGTTCATACAGCATTTTGAATTAGTGAGAGAAACAAAGACACATTCCAAAACTCATTTTGGCACTAGATAATCCTCCCTCCACCCTCCACCACCATGCCAAAACACCACCACGACCTTGAACACTTTCAGCCCAGCCACCACGCATCACTTCCCTCACACACCCCCACCACCTCCACATCGCCGAGAGAAAGTAAGTATGCGCTTTTTATGTGTTTTTTGTCATTTGTGATTGATTTTTAATGAAAAAATATATATATTTTGGGGACAATCGATTATCCTGAAAATAACCGGTTCTGGGAGTGGATAGGTCTACCCAGGCCTGGCGCCTAAGGGTTAAAGAACGAGTGATGAAAAGGAGGACATATGTACCTAGGAGGAAAATATGGAAGCTGGAAAACCAAGCAGTAAGGGATGCCTTCTATGGTGAGATGAGGAGAGTGGTGGCTGAATAGGGAGCCATAGACAGAGGCGTTAATGAACAGTACAGAGCCCTTACGAACAACTTCTTGAGAGTTACTGATGCAATATGCAGTTGGACAAGAGGCCCACCAAGACATAAAGTAACTTGGTGGTGGGATGAGGGTGTAGAAGCCGCAGTTAATTAGAAAAGAAGGCTTTTCCGGGAATGGAAGAAGGGTGGTAACAGGGAGGAATACTTGGCTGCCAAGCATAGGGCTAGAAGAGAGGTGTACAGGGCGAAGTCTGAGTCACAAAGACTTTTATTTGATAACCTAAATTATGGAGAAAGGAAAAATATGATATTTAGGGTGGCAAATCAGGTGAAGAGGGATAATTGGGATATTGTAGGTGAGCAGTGTGTGAAGAATGATGAAGGAAGGGTAGTGGTGAACAGTGGGGATTTTAAAGATGCATGGAGAGAGCATCATAGCCGGTTGTTGAATGAAGAGTTTGACTGGGACAGGGAAGGTTTGAAGCCAACAGATCCAGTGTTTGGCCCTTGGCCTTTGATTGACACTGCTGCTGTGAGTGAGGCAATAGGCAGGATGTGGGTGGGGATGGCAGCAGGTGTGTTTGGGTTGACCACCGAAATGTTGAAGGCCTCGGGAGATATTGGGGTGAGGTTAGTCGCTGACCTGATAAATATGATTATATATGAGTGTGTTGTCCCAGATGATTGGCTGAAGAGTGTAATTGTAAATGTGTACTAAGGGAAGGGTGATGCCCTGGAAAGAGGAAATTATAGAGGTATAAAGCTCTTAGACCAGATAATGAAAGTAATGGAGAGAGTTCTTGAAGGTATGATTAGAGAAAGAGTGAATATTGAATAGATGCAGTTTGGGTTTATGCCAGGCAGGGGAACCACTGATGCCATATTCATTGTTCGAGAGCTTCAGGAAAAATATATTGGAAAGAAAAAGGAATTGTATTTTGTTTTTGTTGATTTGGAAAAGGCCTTTGACAGAGTCCCTAGAGAGGTGGTGAAGTGGGCAATGAGAAAGCTTGGATTGGAAGAGTGGCTAGTTAGGGTGATTATGGCCATGTATGTAGGAGCTCGCACCCAGGTAAGAGTGAATTGAGATTTGAGTGATGAATTTTCCGTGAATGTTGGTGTGCATCAGGGGTCAGTTTTGAGTCCCTTGTTGTTTATCATGGTACTTGAGGCCCTCTCACGTGACTTCAGAAATGGACTCCATTGGGAGATGTTGTATGCTGATGATTTGGTGTTGATTGCAGAGAATGAAAAGGAGGCAGAGGAAAGATTTAGGAAGTGGAGGGATGGTATGGGGCACAAGGGCTTAAGAGTAAATACAGATAAAACAAAAGTGATGATATCTAGGGTTGGTGGTGGTACAGTCAAAGAAGACGGAGAGTGGCCATGTGCAATTTGCCACAAAGGTGTGGGAAGTAATTCTGTCTTGTGCAGTGTTTGTGATAAGTGGGTGCACAAGAGATGTAGTGGTATTAGAGGTAGACTGCAAGATAATGCTGATTTTATGTCTGCGGCTTGTCGGGGAGAGCAGGTGGAGATTGTTAGGCGTGAAAGGATTGAACTTGCTGGTGAGTCTCTTGAGTGTGTGGAAGAGTTTTGTTATTTGGGAGACATGTTATGTGCTGGAGGTGGGGCTGGAGTTAGCTCGGTTACTAGGGTGAGAAGTGGTTGGAAGAAGTTCAAGGAGCTGTTGCTTCTCCTGACATTGAGAGGACTCTCCCTACATGCTAAGGGGTCTTTGTATGCAGCATGTGTTAGGAGTGTGATGCTGTATGGCAGTGAGACCTGGGCAGTAAAGGAAGAGGATATTCGCAGGCTCAAACGTACAGAAATGACAGTGATTAGGTGGATGTACAGTTTGTCCCTGCGTGCAAGGCCTGGGGGGGCAGGGTTTACAATTGAAGAGTTGAGAGGTCGGATGGGACTGGAGTGTATTGGTGTTGTGATGAGGAGAGGTAGACTGAGATTGTTTGGACATGTGGAGAGGATGGGGGAAGATAATTGGGTGCAGAAGGTGAGAAGTGTTAATATTGAGGGAGGGGTTGTGAGGGGTAGACCGAGAAAGACATTGGACGAGGTCATTAGTTGTGACCTCAGGGTTAAGGGACTGAACAGGGAGGCTGCCATAGATCGAGCAGCTTGGAGAGCCGCCACTAGGTGACCAAGACCGATGCATGCAAGCATGTTGGAGCCTTCAGAAACGAAATGGAGGAGGATTGGGTGACGGGGGAAACTCCCTGGCGGCTAAGGGTTAAATACTGCTTTCATTGAACCGGTAGCCTTTCTTCTCTGCTGTACCTTTTAATGCTCTTCTTCCTCTAAACTTCATCATCACACTGCTGTCCGTAAATACAGTATATGATAACACTTAATCTATTTCTTGACCATCCGGCCTCAGTCTTCATTCTGTGACTTCATTTCCCTCAGAGACCATAACTTTACTCTTCTGCTACATTCATTTTTAGATTTTATTTCTTACATAGACTCTGAAACCCGTTCACCAAGCCTTGCAACTCCCATTCATCTTCCCTTTACAATACAATATCATCAGCAAACAGCAGTACAGGCAGTTTCCAAACCTTACTCTCATGTAGCACACACGAACATTGACAGTCCTACGTTGTATCTCATTTATAATACCATCAGTAATACATTATGTCCTACGACTTGACGTAGAACTGCAGGAGGTAATATCTAGAGCTGATTTTAAGTTAAAAACAAAATGCTACATCAACTTGGGTCCAATTCTTAGCTGTTATGGAGCGACAGTAACACATGTCCTTGCAGTGCAAACAAAAATGATCTCCCCTATAATTGTTCATCAGGAAGTGTCATTCTGTACAGTATGCGCGGAAAGTGCTAACACCATCTTAAAAAAAAGAAAACATTCTTGTGGTTAGCAAGGAGAAACAAATAAATTAACACTCACCATTGAATTTAGTATTTACTGGCATTCCCCTTCACCTTTATTATCTTCTTAAGGCGTCTGGGGAGACTGATGGCGTGGTTTTGCAGAACAGACGGACTAAAACTGCTCCATAGCTGCAGCTTCAAGTTTAGGCAAAGATGATGTGTCCATACTACGCAGCTGCCGCTTCATGTGCGCCCATAAATTCTCAATGGGATTGATATCTGGGCTGTTTCCGGGCCAATCTCGAATAAAGGGAACCTCACAGTCTGTTAGCCACTGTTTCACTGACTTTGCAACATGTGCAGGGGCAGAATCTTGCATAAATACTCTTGCCTTGGTTTTATCAAAAGAGTCACTTAAAACATCACATAAGAGCTCCAAATAATTGTTCTGGTTCACTTTTTCATTTGCAGGTAGAATTACCAACTCACCAACACCATAATATGTAAAGCAGCCCCAAGCCATGAGTGAGGCTGGGTATTTAACAAACTTGGAAGTGTACTTAGGATCCAGGGGGTCATTGCCTGGTTTGCGGTACACTCGTGATGAAGGGGTACCAGTGACAGTACTCATCACTCCAAAGCACAGTTTTCCATTGCTCCTCACTCCAGGCAAGATATTTCTTACAAAAATGTACTCTCTTTTTCTTCTGAAGTGCAGTTAGCAGTGGTTTTTTACGAGCACAAAAACTCCTGTAGCCCAGATCGTCATGCAACAGCTGCTGCACACTTCTGACCTATACATCTGCCAGCAGCTGTGGGTTTTTTTCTTTTAAATCCCATGCTGTTAGCCTTGGATCCTTGCTAACTTGCCTTGAGATCAGCTGACGGGTCCTGAAGGTTGTCTTACGAGGTCTCCCAGGCTTGGGAAGTGGAGTGGGAGGAATGGCCTCCCCACTGTCCTTGAACCGCTTCACCAGTCTCTGCACTGTCCTCAGTCTAACACCTGTTTGATTTGCAATAAATGGGAGTTTGTGGCCAGCTTTGTATAAAGTAATCACTTCCACACGTTTGTCCTTGCTTGTGGTTACTTTAGGCATGATGAGAATGTGGTAGGTAACCAAATAACTGTGTTATTTGAGTCAAAACATGCCCTCGTGGTGCATCACACACAGAGACGATCCTTCTCCTGTGGCTGTCCAAACATTACTGAGCCTGCTCCTGTGGTGCCAAACCTATCAAGCAGGGTTGCCAGCTCCCGTTGAAAAGGCGTCAGCTCATTTCGCATCACAGGGGAGGGTAGTATTGACCCTACTTCACTTAACGCGAAAAAAAATGACGTCGGCCCTTTAGCGTCAATACTTTCCGCGCATACTGTATTGGTTGAAAATTCACCTAAGTCGATATTGTGTTTTTTTTTCCCCCTCTCTCTCTCTCTTTCTTTTGCAACACATTCCATCACTGGAGAGTGGTCAGAACCAAGGGTTCTGACAACCTTCCAATCATCATCACTATCAAAACCAGAATCACCCCAGCTGCCCACAGACACACATACACTAATTATAAGAGAGCCAACTGGGAGGCCTTCACAACTGAAACAGAACAACACTTTGAAACATTAAACAGTACATCCATCACAAACATCAACACCGCTGTGCACACTTTCAATACAATTATACAAAATGCAGGCAAAAGACACATCCCTAGAGGCAACAGAAAAAGACACAACCCCAACTTCACACCAGAAATTCAAGGCCTCATCAGACAACGGGACACACTACGACACTCAGGAACACCCCATACACATGACACCATACAACAAATATAAGAACTCAACACTCAGATAAACAATAAAATATCAGAACAGCATACTCTAAATTGGAATACTTATCTCCAAACACTTGATCACAAAACAGACAGCAGCAAACTCTACAAAACACTAAACAGCATCACACTCTCCAACAGCAACACTACACAATCACATGCTGCCATCACAACAACAGACACCATACCTTCAAACAGACAACAAGCAAACACTCTCATCAATCACTTTTCACATGTCAGCCATCTAAACTCCCATCGTGATGACTGACGTATCATCCGACATAAGAGACAGTTCCCCACAGACCCGAACTTCGCACTTTCACTTTCAACCAGATGAAGCACATCATCAGCAACCTCAAGCACTCATCTGCCTGTGGACCAGACAACATAAGCAACATACACCTTAAACATCTTGGACCACAAGGCATACAAGCACTCACCAGCATATCAAACTACAGCTACTCACACAACATAATACCCAACATCTGGAAACACAGCATTATCATCACTCTCCCCAAACCCAACAAAGACCCCATGTTACCTTCCTCACACCGCCCCATAACACTCTTCTGCACCCCCTCCAAAGTCACTGAACAACTGGTACTACAACTAGTTACACCTCACACCCCCCTAGCCCCATCACAACATGGTTTTAGTCCACTACACTCCACAAACACTTTTCTTACAGACCTCACACAAAGAATTTTTGATGGCATGAATTCAGCTAGGCCACCACACAGTACACTCCTTGTCACACTAGATATTAGTAAAGCTTTTGATTCCATCCCCCGCCACAACCTCACAAACAAAATATTCAACACAAACATGCACAATAACAAAGCAATGGCTGGCAAACTACTTAGCAGGCAGATGTGCACATGTAACTCTTGCCGGTCAGTCCTCGAACATCAGAAACTTCACAAATGGCATTCCCCCAGGATCTGTTTTGTCCCCTACACTTTTCAACCTGTACATGCATGACATACCCACACCCGACACACCACAGATACACATAGCTTCCTATGCAGATGACATAACACTTACATGCGCACACCAAATTGCAAACACAGCCGCACACATCCTCCATCCTTACCTCAACACACTACACAAATGGTTCACCACAAACAGACTCAAAATAGCCCCAGCCAGATCTACAGTGACCCTTCTCACAAACTGGACAGTAGAACACAGTTACATTCCACACCTCACCATAGACAACACTCACCTACCACACACTCATACACACAAAATCCTTGGTGTAACATACATCAATGTCATTTAAACAACACATCACAAACATCAAAAATAAATTAACACCAAGACTCAATGCCTTGAAGTCACTTACCCATATGTCAGGGGGAAAATGAGAATATACTTTATATAATAAATAAATGTGACACCAGATGTCACGAGGGAATGGGAATATGTCTGTGGACAATAGAAATAACTATCGAGTCGATTATCACGAGAGAATCGACTCATGAAATCAAGTGGCGATTTCACTTTTATGCTGGCTTACATCTCCAATTCTCTGGAGTCAAGAATTTATAAACTTTCTCATCGGTACACAGCAGAGACTAAACGCTCAAGAAGGCTGTATTACTGTACTGCTGGCCTCTGAGAAAGTTAGTTCACCCCTTAACATTCAAAAAGTAATAATAATAATAAACAGGATCTTGGCTGAGCCTAACTCCTAGCTGGCACAGCAGATTTAAGAATTAATACCAAGAGCTGGCTTAAGTTCCATTCGTGAATAATATAAGGAGTTGTGCTAACTTGGAGTAGCAAAAGTGTATTAAATATGTGGGGAAATCAAACACGACTGTTACATTTAACAAAGCTCAAGAAAAGGAACTGTAAATTTATTAATTACATGAAAATAAATTTGCATTACATGAATCTATTCAAAATCAAAGAAAGGGAAATGCACTCACTCAAGCACTCAAACCAATAGCTAAATAATGCACTGAGCTAAATATCCCAAAAAAAACCTTAAGCCTAGGAAAAACAAAAGAAATACTGATCAGTGGAGATGAGACTGTCGCTGCTATAGTCAATCACCAAGTTGGTGGGAGATTCGGGAAAACGCCGATACTGCAGGATGTTCAAGATCACTAGAAGAAATCTATCCGCGCTGGGTATCGCACTCCGCTCTCCGTGACTATCAGTAGACGACTAAAGCTCGATGCTGCCCAAACACAAGGAGCATCATGTGAAAAGGGCATGGCCAACTAATGGCCAGTGAGGCAAGTGCAAAGAAATGACAATTCAGAAATTATCCCTCAGAGGAATGCACTGTCTGTACATGAAGACAGTCACTCATGAGAGAATGACAAAAGTTTTGAAAACTTGATGCAAATATAAGTACACAAGTGGACGGTTAAGAGAATGAGCGAAATCTCATGGATTTCAGAACTATTCATCGCTCTCGCAAAATCAGTCAATGTCACGATTTACGATACACAATTTCACGATGTAGGAAATTCGTGACACCATACAACATTTGGACACATCAAAGAAACCACCACCACAGTATACAAACAATATATATGTTCATTGATGAATTATGCAAGCCCTGCTTGGGCTCCTAACCTCACTAAAACACACTATAACACTCTTCAGACCATACAAAACAAAGCCCTAAAAATAATCACAGGCTGCACGGCTACTACACCTACAGACCACCTACACCAAGAAACCAAAGTCCTCAAAGTCAAGGTTCATCTAGACATGAGAGGGACCCAAATTCTCACCATCGCCTCCACAAACCCACAACATCCACTACACTACATGGCAGCACATCCACAAACACCAAGGAACATCAAAACAACACCTAGCACACAATATCATACACAAATACTATCATCTCTTCCCCCCTGCCCGCCTCAGACCAGCTTCCAGAAGCATATTCATACTCAGATCACTCGCCGTTCCATTCAGTCACTTAAAGACAACGCACAGCTGCATGCACGGCCTCCTGATATCCATACTTCTGAATGCTATCTTCCCAGTAAGGACAGGGTCCACCTCGCCATCCTGAGATCCCTCTTAAGTTATCAGAGGAGGCTGGATGACTCCGTCGCTGACGCCTGTCCAGGATGTAACACAGCACCCCATACTATTCAGCACATCATAGAAGACTGCATTGCACACAATCACCCATGCCAACAACACAACATACACTCCTTGAGAGCTCTGTTGGAAAGACCGATGTCGGCTGTGGCCTTCCTTAGGGACTTGGGGCTGTTCAGCTAGACTGCCGAGGGAACAAATACTACTACTACTATTGCTCTGGAGGGCTTTTCTCATTTTGACTTTCTTCAGTGCCTCAGATTTATCTCTTCCTCCCTTCTCGCTTCTCGTCTCCTAGCCATTCCCCAACCACTTTGCACTGCTTTTAGTGTAAATAATGATATGATATATTTTATATTTCCACAGCAATGATGCAAGGAGTATATGGTAAAGCGGAAATGACAGCAAACACATGAAGCTGCCACAGGCCAGTCTGTTTGTTTATCCATCAGTAACCCAGTCCTGCTGAACATCACGAGCCAGAGGTACGATAGTTGATCAAGACATATTCAAGGCAAGGGTGACTAGTTGCACTTCCCTGAGTGGCATTATTTTCAGTAATCCCTAACCTTCTCTCACCAAAACCCTTATGGGACACACCTGATAAAAGTGCCTTAATCCACAAGACCACGTAGTGTAATTATCTTTTAAAAAAAGCACAGACACAGTTGGTTTTTGTGATATATCAAGAATGTGTTTCAGAATATGCAGCTTTATCCATACATTTAATGCTGTAAATTCTGGGAATTGGCACATCAGTGCTGTTGCTATGTATATATCAAACTTTTGGAAATAGTTTTGTAATTCACAGAGAAATTAGTAGTAATATATATACAGTAATCCCTCCATTATTCGGATGTCCAATACTCAGACATACTCACTATTCGGATATTGTGGGCTGCCCAACCCCCAAGGTGCCAAAAAATAAAAAAATAAATCGAAAAAATTTGATTTTTTGGGACCGCGTCAGTTTCAATTTCCCGCCCGCGCCGATCGGCTATGTTTACGCACGTGGCACCTGTCTGTCGGTCGCCATTACCCACTCAGCTACTACCTCGTGAACACCTCCGACAATGGCGGCTGAAGTGATTGCTTTTGTGGTGATACCCCACCTCCTACAGTGCTTGATACTGCTCTTCACCTTCTTCATCATGTGTGTGATGATGGAATTTACTGTTATGTACAGTGCAGTGAAGTGATGTGATTCCAGTTATTAAAAAAAAAATTTTGTGGAAAGTGTTGGTGATAAGTGCTGGTGATTCTTAATTGGAAAGGTGTGTCAGGTGCAAGGTCTTCCTGTCAGAGTCTGAGATGATAGAGTGGGTTATTACATCAGGACTGCAGCTTCTTGTTTGTAAGTACCCTAACTTCATGCCTAACCTGTTTTCATGATGCTGTAAATGTGTTAAAAAATTACCAAAAATGTTAATAATAATTTCCTGCTTGGAATTTAATTTTTTCATGCATGGTTCTTAAGTGCACTAGCTAGGAAAAACGTGGAAGCCAGTGAATTTCATATTCGGTCATAACCTAACCTAACCTAACCTATGGTTACCATAAAGATTTTCATGCCTAACCTGTTTTCATCATGCTGTACATGTGTTAAAAAATTACCCTCCATGCATGGTTCTTAAGTAAAACAGCTAGAAAAAAGGTTGAAGCAGTGAATTTCATATCCGGTCCTAACCTAACCTAACCTATGGTTAGCATAAAGATTTTCATGCCTAACCTGTTTTCATCATGCTTTACATGTGTTAAAAAATTACCAAAAATGTTAATCATAATTTCCTGCTTGCAATTTAATTTTTCCATGCATGGTTCTTAAGTAAAACAGCTAGAAAAAAGGTGGAAGCAGTGAATTTCATGTCCGGTCCTAACGAAACCTAACCTAACCTATGGTTACCATAAAGATTTTCATGCCTAACCTGTTTTCATCATGCTGTAAATGTGTTAAAAAATTACCAAAATATTAATCATAATTTCCTGCTTGCAATTTAATTTTTCCATGCATGGTTCTTAAGTAAAACAGCTAGAAAAAAGGTTGAAGCAGTGAATTTCATGTCCGGTCCTAACCTAACCTAACCTAACCTATGGTTACCATAAAGAGTTTCATGCCTAACCTGTTTTCATCATGCTGTACATGTGTTAAAAAATTACCAAAAATGTTAATCATAATTTCCTGCTTGCAATTTAATTTTTCCATTCATGGTTCTTAAGTAAAACAGCTAGAAAAAAGGTGGAAGCAGTGAATTTCATGTCCGGTCCTAACCTAACCTAACCTAACATAACATTGTGTTAATCATAATTTCCTGCTTTTAATTTAATTCTTTCATGCATGGTTATTAAGTGCACCAGCTAGGAAAAAGGTGGAAGCAGTGAATTTCATGTCCGGTCATAACCTAACCTAACCTAACC
>JAGKTI010018058.1:4827-16599 GCA_018397915.1 Birgus latro
GGGATGTGGGTGCCTCGTGGTGGTGGGATGTGGGTGCCTCGTGGTGGTGGGATGTGGGTGCCTCGTGGTGGTGGGGATGTGGGTGCCTCGTGGGGGGGATGTGGGTGCCTCTTGGGGGAGATACAGGTGCCTTGTGGTGGGATCTGCATATTTCTTGGATCTATGCACTTTGGAAGGGGTTACCATACTACGGTCAGTTATGTAGGGAGTTCCTGTATTCTGTAAAGGGTTACTGAACGTTGTAGGGGATTGCTGTATTTTCTTGTTCATTGTTGTATTAAGGATTTTTGACGGTTTTGTAGAAGACTGGCGTTGGTTTCGTTGAGGGACTATTTTATGAATGGTTTGACAAAAGGTACCAATAAGGGATCTGGATATTTCTTACGGGGATCCGGGTATATTGTAAAGAATCCTGAAGGTTTGTATTGGGTTCCGGTCTTTTCAGAAAGTTTCATAAAGGGCTCAGAGAGGTTTCGTGGGAGTGGCATTTCGTGGACGCTGTTTCCTCAGTTGTATTGCAAAACTAAGCAACATTAATCTATATTTTACTGCAGTGGGTTTAACGGGTCTGCCTTGTATTAGAAACATGAAACTTTTTACCATAATTTTCCTCAATGATCCTGGCTGCTGTACTTTTCTTCCACAGCTGATGTGAAGGCCGGCTGCTGTGGAGGGTCTGGTCCAGGAGACGGGCTGGTTCCAGAAGGGGATATTCCAGGACAACAGCTAGTTCCAAGAGAGGTACGATTCCAGGGGCAAAAGACTGTTGTTCGTCCAGCAAGTCTCCTGTGGCTGATCTTCCGAAACTCTTCTGAAATAAAATATAAACAGCAGCATCCGTTTATCCATATACCAATACCGAGACCTTCAAAATTTCAAATGTTTAATAATGGTAGCTTAACTTTAGGACAGTTTTAAATTTCTTGATCACACTTTTCAACCATATTTCTCTTTTGGCCTTCAGAAAACGATAAACTGAATAAATCATCTGGCATCTAAAATACCTTAACGTCGCTAAAACTCAACTACTACTTATAACTATCTTAATTACTATATTGTAAGTAACGCGAGACGGTAGTGTTTAGTTCAGAAGGTGGCGGCCTGTGATCCATTGCTTAGAAACTTGAAAGTGAAAAGCTTTAAGTAGACTGTCAGATATGGTAAGAAATCCATAATTATCTTTACCTCAATTAGTCGAAAATTAATATACGGTGATCATAATCTTCGAGTTAACCACAGACATTGAGGGTAATACAAGAAATACACTTTTTCTGATAAATTTTGTTTAGGTGGCTTTAAGTTCCAATCTGTGTGGGTAACTTGATGTCATGGTAAACGGACTGCTACGGGTGTGTGTATTATGGAGGTAGAATATTGTTTTGAATTGGTGAATGGATAGCGCATATTTCACTGTGGACTTTGTAAATGCCCTCGATTTTTTTTCCTTTCTGGATTCTACCCACACTATAATACAGAGATATGTGGTTACTATTTATACACATGGAAAGAAATTTGGGTGGTGGCGGCGATGATAAGACAAAACCGTAAAAATGCTGACAGTAATACAGGCAATCATAAAAATGTTTGCCCAGTCCTTGTACATTAACAGGATACCTGTATAAGACATTACAGTCTATCCAACACAATGAATCTCGTTGAACAGGTTAAACTCTTGGATTTTTTGTTGAGATGAAATATTAATATATATGACTCCATCTATATTAAAATTTTGGAAATGCCTGGATATACTCTTCACCTTAACTTGGCCCAGATCTAATTGACAATGTTATGACTCTACATGCCCTTCATGGCACTTCTGCATGACCAGCATCACATTCTTAGTGTTACTCTATCGTTACAGCTCAGCACTGAAGATCAAGAGACATTTTAGGCCAAGTTAAAGTATGGACAGACACACCACATCCTCACACAGTCTGAACACGAAAGCACAAAACTACCCAGCTTATACAACATGCCGAGATGAAGCCGATGATGTCAGGTGATGCCATAAGACGGTAGCTGGTCTCACAAGATGGCTGCTGTTCTCACAAGATGGCGGCTGGCCTCAAGATGGGGGCTTGTCTCAATCCTGAAAAAGTAAGGTAGAAAAAGTGAATTTTAAAGGTAAGAACATAAAGGATTGTGCGTGGTATCATTACTGACTGAAATGTCGAATTTTTAACATTTCATTTAGGGAACGAAGGAAGGAAAGAAAAAAAGAAAAAGAAAAGAAGAAGAGAAGAGGAGAGAGAGAGAGAGAGAGAGAGAGAGAGAGAGAGAGAGAGAGAGAGAGAGCTCTCCATCTCCTCCGACTCCGTTTCCGTGAACTCTATCGCCGCCGCCGCTGCCTCTTCCTCCTACGCCTTCTCCACTCGCCCCCCTTTTCCCTCTCGGCCCCCCTCTGCTTCTCTCTTCCTCTTCTCTCCTTCTTCTTTCTTCTCTACTTCCTTTTCCTTCCCTCTTTTCTTTTTCTTCTTCCCTCTTCCCCTCCTCTTTCTTCTTTCCTTTCTTCTTTCATCTCGTTTCTTATTTCTTTCCTCTTGTTTCTTCTCCTCTTCTTCTCTTCGGATTTCTTCCCTTCTCTTCTCTCATTTCGTTTTACTTCTTTCTTTTCTTCTTCCTTCTCCCATATGCTCTCCCCTCTTCTTCTCAGTTCCTTCTTCGTACTTCCCTCTTCTTTCAGTTCTTCTCTCTTCTTCCTTCTTCCTCTCTGCATTCTCTCATTTCTTCTTCTTCCATCTTTTCTTGCCTCATGTTTCCCTTTTCTTCCCTTTCAATGTTTTCTTTCTTGTCTCCCCTTTTTTTTCCCCCTTCTATTGTCTTCTCTCTTCCTTCTGCTTTCTTCTATCTTCTCTCATTCTTCTTCTCTCCTGTTCTTTCTTCTGCTCTTTCATTCCTCGTTTTTCTCTTTATTTCCTCTTCTTTTTTTTCCTTTCTCTTCCATCTTTTCTTCCTTTCTCTCTTCTATCTTCTTTCTTCTCTTTTCTTCTTTTTCCTTACTTCTTCCTCCTCTCCTCTTCTTTTTTCTTTCATCTCATCTTGCTTTTTCTCCTTTTCTCTTCTTGTTCTTGTTCTTCCACTGCCCCTGAAAATATGTAAATAATTATAAACACGAATAAAGAATATTTTTGAGTTTGAGAATGAAAACAGCAGCATAACTAAGAATGAATAAGATTACTCCATCTGTCTACCTATCACTCTATCGCCAGACGCCTTAATTCCGTAAGGGGTGGCCACAAACGACTCGCCTCCACGTCAGTCTGTCGTTCTTCATCACATATACCTTTCCACCCCCTCCCTCCATCTCATCCTCGGCCTCCCCTTCCCCGTCTCCTCTCCCCTCAGTCACACACTCTCAGTCAGTCTCTAATTTTCTCCAATCCCTCCAAGCGGCCAAATTATCTCATGGTTCTTTTTCTATATAAATAAACGGCAAATTCTATAATGGGTAGCCTCTCGCTATTGTTGCAAGCTAGTAAAACAAAACAACCACAGGCGTTGCATAATAAATAGGACGTCTAATGTTTCGGTATCGTTGCAAAATACGCTCTGTAATGTGGGATGCAGGCTGATAAACTCCAATAACCTTTGGCACTGAATAATTAAGTGGCTCAAAAAAATTAATGGGTTCACTCTAGCAATGTAAGCTCTAAACCAACGATCCTGAGACCCGGATTAGTTCACAGCACTTAACTCTGTCTTTATTAATTTTAACCCTTTTAGTCCGATGACGGTGAAGAGGGACACTTACGCTGTGGCACCAATATAACCGGGCGGTGGAGCTGCCCTGTTATATCGATATCCCTGAATTCCCTCTCAATTCCCCGAAATGTGGATGGTGGACTGCAGAAGAAGGGGGAGTTCAGCCTGCAGTCCACAGCGTTTATGTTCAGCTGAGCCTTGGATTGCAACTACTACTACCGCCACTACTACCACCACCACTACTATAAATAGTACCACTACTACTACTACTACTAATCTGATGGCGTATTTTGTGCTTAATATCTACAGAAGATTTTACGCACTTCAGGAGAGACATTTCGAACTGGAGGGGTTACACACAACGTTCATTAACCCCTTCACTGCAAGACGTCTGCCTTAAGATGAATACAGTCGTCCTGGGACAGCAAGAATAAAATAGAAAAAATACATCCCCGGAATGAACAGGTTCAAGCTCTGTGCAAGACACTGCTAATTTGCTCCAACTAAGCACCACATGATCTTCCTAACTTTTGGGAAAACAGACGAGCTTGTTGATGATATTGTAGCAGTTGCTGTTCATCTGCTTGTGAATCCAGTGGATTGCAGGCTGAATCTACCCCACTCCTGCAGCTCATCATCCTCTTTCAGGAGGTTGGGAGGGATCCGTAGGACGTCTTCATAACCAAGCAGCTCCACCGCCCTGTCACATCGGTGCCATCACTTGAAGGCGTCCTTCTCCAGCGCCTGGTGGTACTGGGACTGAGATTTATATGGTTTAAGAGGGGCCACTGTTCTGATGCAATACTGCTGTTGGACTGATGTTCGTGCAGTTATTTCGAGGCTTTGAGGGCTTGTGAATTCTTTAGAACTGACCCTGTTAAGAAACAAGATCATCAATATTACTGTTAGCCTGTAATTCTTTATCTAGATTCTTTATTTACCAATCAGTACAAGTCCCAACACATGGGGGTAAGTCGTTACTGAATTCACAGCCAAGCAGAAAGAATGATAATAAAACAAAGCAATACAATATAATGATTTGTTTCAAACTTATATTTGAGCCTACCTTAACTAGCGACAGAAAACGAAATCCTTTACCATTGACGAGAAAGGTATTTTTAGGAGTAACGAAGTTAAACGGAACTATCGCACGCCTGTACACATACCCATATCCTGTGCATGCAATATGTCCATGGCTACGTGTGCTTGAATATATACATATATGCACAGATATATACGTATATGTATGTGGCATATGTGCCTCTCTTTCTCTGCATACGTATGTACATACCTGTGTATCTATCACTTTGCTCATCTTAAAACTTGTAATGATAATTATTGCAACAACTTTGTACCATGTATGTGTCATTGTATGTTTCTGTTTATTATTGTGCTTGCAATGGTAATTACTTCTACACCTTCTGTGTCCTAAGGTACTGATGCATTTTTTATCCCCTCATGCACCCTTCGCTGCTTCGCTGCTTGGCCTTCAGGGACAATGTTCCCCAGAGTGTTGGGGCTTGTACTGAATGGTAAATAAAGAACATAAAAAAAAAAATGCATCATATAACCACTGATTACCAGGAATTCTTTCACCTGAGCACAGTCTGAAAGTGTTAGTTTACCCATGGCTACTCGTGAATTAACCGAGGTAGTGCTTGACCCCGTGACCGCCAGAATCTCGATCCGATGAAAGAACACTGTACTACCAACAAGGACACGTTTGTTATTTTGATGCATCCATACCAGAAAAAAGATTTATTAAGAAAATTTTCAGTCATTTAACTGCCATTCTCTCACCTAAAAAAAAAAAAGAAAAAAGAAAAAAGAAAAAAGCCTGCCTGAAGTTTCACTGGTCCATGCGACGTATCTCCCGTCAGGAATGGTGAGCGGAGAGGAAAGGTTAGAAGAGAGTTTGGTTCTGCTTGGGTAGTTTGGGTTTCTAAGTCTCGAAGGAGGCAATATAAAACTGCCTTTTTTTAGAAGTATATGAGAAATAATAAGACGAGGTTGGTGATGATTGTGACTATGATAAGGAATGTGGTAACAAAGTCTGTGGCAGTGTAAGGAAATGTGATATCTGTAATCATGAGGTGAGGAATGCAATAACTGAGATCATGATGTGATTTGTGATAACGGAGGTGATGGTGAGGAGACTGGTGACGAAGTTTGTGACTTGAAATGGTGATTATTGCAATGAAACTATCATTGTGGCTCCAGGCCCATCTGGACGTAACCCGGCTGATTGCAGGCTGATTTTTTATTTTTTTTATTTAGGTTCTTTATTTACCATTCAGTACAAGCTCCAACACTCTGGAGAACATTGTTGCTGAAGGCCAAGCAGGAATGGGTGCGTGAAAGCACAGGGTTACATTGACACATATATTATGGTACAAAAGGTATAGATGCAATTATTATTACAAGTACAGTCATGAACAAAGAGATACAATGACACACAGAGGGTACAAAGTTGTTGGAATAATTATCATTACACGTTTAGGAATGTGCAAAGGAATACACTGACACACGCTGCTACATATGCAGAGAGAGGCACATATGCACACATACACACACGTATATATCAATGCATATACGTATATAATCACTCACACATAGCCATAGACATACTGTATGTACAGGACAGGTACGCAGGTAAAAAGATATGGCTGAGGTTGTTCATCTCCTGCAGTCCACCATCCTTCTTCCGGGGGATAGGGAGGGCAATGTAGGATGTTTGTACAGCCGGGCAGTGGTGTTACGTTGTTATATCAGTGTCACCGCGTGAAAGTGTCCCTCTCCAGTACCATCTGAACGTGACCCACCTGAAGTGCAAGCCAAAATTACCCTTCTGTGGTTCACCGTTCTCTTTTTGGGGGGACAGGGAAGGAGCTGAGGAAGGTACGTGTAACCAAACAGCGATGCCGTCCGATTGTATCTGGGGCACCGCGTGAAGGTGTCCCTCTCTTACATCGAACTGAGGTTGTTGGAGAGAGATATAGACCTAACAGTGTAGACTGTTATGAGAACTGTGATGATGTTGGCAGCAGTGAGTGGCGTGATGATGAGGATTGTGAAAACGTAGGGAGCGGCGACTAACATAATACAGGTGAAGAATGTATCTGTAGGGAAAATATGGATGAGTGTGATGACGGTGGTGGTGAGGAGTGGTTGTGATGAGGTTGATGATGAGAAATGGAATAATGGAGATAGTAAACAGTGTGATGATTGTGATCAATGTGGTGATAAATATGTGGCAGTGGATGGATTGGTGACAAATGTAGTGGTGCTTAAGGAAGAAAATAGTTTAAAAATTGGTGACAGCGACAATGAGGACTTAGTAATGAGCTGTGGTGACGGAGAAGAGTGTGATGAAGCAGGCAGTGATGACAGAGGCAGCTGATGGATGTGATGATAGCGATGAATGGGAATGGAATTGGTGATGATGTTGGTGATAATGACTGAAGTGGTTAATAAATGTGCTGATGGTGGCGATAACTGATGGTGCAATGGGGAGGAATGTGATGAAAATGGTGATGAATCTGATGTCAAAGACGGTTAATAATCATAGTGGTGGGAGTGGTGACCGTAGTGATGCACTTTATGATGTGGCAGTAATAAAGGAAAGGAATGTGATAATACTAGTGTGATGGATGCAGTGACTGATTTGCTGATGTTAGTGGTGACTTTGGTGATGAACCTGGTGGTAAGCTGTGGTGATGGTAATGAGTGTAGGAATACAGAAGTGCCTGATAAAAGTGTTGATGGCTGTGGTGGTGACCGTGGTGATGGGCTTGTCATGATTTTAGATGATGGTTATATGTACAGTAGCAATGGTGGGTGATGATGGGTTGAAATTGATGACGAGTCGTGGCGATAGAGAGGAGTGTTATGAAAGTAGTAATGAATATGATGATGGTGGTGATAAGTGTAATGAAAGAGGTGGCTGATAAATATGATGCCAGTGGTGGTGAGGTTGTGGTGATGAATGGTACAGTGAAAATGTCGTGCTCAAGGGGATTGAAAAAAAAAAACTGGATGTTGGAAATGGCAAGAAGGACTGTGATGATTTATTTATTTATATATGTTTATCCCCTAATGGAAACCACTAAAGTCTTTTCAGCGCAATGTGCCCAATCCTTTCAGAGTGAATGGGTCTTTAATAAAGGTTGTTTATGTTAAGTAAAAAAAAAAAAAGTAAACCTGCAATCTTCTAGATTTGACTCATTCTTCCTTGCAGTGTAAAGTAGGCCTAAAATGACTTCACTTAGGAAGACCTTCTGATGGTTTTATTTCGCCGTTACTGGAAGCAAATGGTAAAATAAACAAGTGGCCGAAGGAAGGAAGCTGGATGGTAACACGGTGAGGGGGAGAATGAAAGGAACGCCGATATTTTTGAGGATGAAGAAACAGGGAAAGGTGTGAGTTTGAGGTTCTGGCCAGATAGGAGGGAAACCACGGTAGAGTCGCCACCATTGCCGACCAAGAATCAAAATCCAGACTATAATATCCACTGACTTTTCGTTTGCTTGTTAGTCTACAGAGAGGGTGATGCCCAAAGTTTCCCGGGGCATGAGTGGTGGACTAGTTTTAGGAATGGATGGAGGCGGTGGAGAGAATCAGAGCGGCCAAGTAGAGTGTGGGTTTTACGACTAGGGTTGGCCACGCGTCTGTACGGTATGTCGGGGGCCAGCAGGGGGTGAATAAAGGGAACAGGGAGGGAGTGTGAGGGGCGTGGGATGAGGGATGAAGTAGTGCATGTACGTTGGAGTGGGAAAAGAGTTCAACAGGGATAGCAGGGGGGAAAAGGAAGAACAAATTGGAGAACTGAGTAGGGCTTGGGAGTTCAAAATGTGGAAATATGAAAACAGGGGAAGATGAAAGGCAGTGAGAGCGTGGCGGGCGTCTCCTCCATTCTGTTTCCCCGGTAGCCAGTTGGGCAGCGCTACTGTGTGTCGGCTCCCCATTGGAGGACCGCTGCTCCCCGCGATTTATGATTGGTGGTGGTGCGGCCCAGTGGCTTCTGTGCTACGCTCCGGCGGCGGCTGATTGGCCAGCGCCCGGCTACCGGCTACCGGATTACGCCCCAGATCGCTACCATTGGACGCCCAAATTTGTGCCCCACCTCGGGGCGTAAGACCGGTAGCCGCTACCTGGTGGGTCAGTCTGGCTCTCACCAGTAGCCTGTCCTGCCCTCACCTGTCCAACCCACGCCTCACCTGCCCACACCTCACCTAGCATGTCTCTATTAATCCTGTCATCACTTGGCATATCTCTATTTATCCTGTCATCACTCGTCATGTCTTTGTTTATCCCAGCATCACCTGCCATGCCTTTGTTTATCCTGGCATCACTCGTCATGTCTTTGTTTATCCTGTCATCACCTGGCATGTCTGTTTATTCACTTGTTACCTGGTATGTCTCTGTTTACTCTGTCATCATTTATCACGTCATTGTCCCCTCTGGCATCACCTGTCCCTCTGAACTCTTTGATCTGTTCCATCTCACTTCTCCTTGGGTTCACTTACCCCAGCCTCACTTAGCTAACTCTCGCCTAACCAGTCTATACCTCACCTGTCATGTCTTTGTGTACTCGTGCATTACCTGTCACTCAGATCGCCTTATTCTGTCGTTACCTCATCTCTTTACAATTTAGTTTCACTCTTCCTACCACACTTGGTCTATCCACGTCTCACCTACACGTTCCTCACCTGTTCTTGCTTTTGTCTCATTAGATATCCTACTCTATAACAAACTGCTTCGAAAGTATCAGTAGGGCTGTTCCTGCTTGCATTCCTTTGTATTCCCTTGTACGTTGTCTTTATTTTTCTTCTCCCCCAAGGGTTCACTTATCCTCACCTCACCTGGCTTACCCATCATCACCTCACTTGTTATGCCTTTGTTTACACTGGCGTCATCTTTCTCGTTTAACATCTTTGCCGTCTCCCTTATTTATCTCTCCCTAGGTTTCACTTTCCTCTCTCATGTAGGCTACTTGGGCTGCCAGCACTACCACACTTGTCTACCTTTCACCTGTCATGCCTTTATATTTGTTTGTCAGTCTGTGCGTCACCTATCCACCAGCCCTTTTTGTCCTTTCCTATAATCATATTCCTCTTCTCTAAAAAACTGATCATGAATTAGGTTCGCCCACTGTGGCTTGTCTGTCTCCCACTAAATCATGAATTAAACGAGTAACCCTGATCTGTATGGGTAGCTGATCCCTAACACTACTAGGACCTCCATTCAGATTACAAAGCTAAAATGTTATCAGTAGTTCAGCGGGTGACAGACGCACCACAACAGAAGAGTTAACCACCTCAGTACGATGGGACTTTTGCATTTCAATCTTGCCATCGCCAGACACTTTCATTCAGGTTACGGAGAAGACCTGAATCTATAATGACGTGCTTCAGAGTGCCTCTGGGGTTTCGGTAATCTATACAAGGACCCGTGAAGCAAAGCTCATGTGGATGCGTTTGTTATCAGTTCTCATCCATTCCTTTACTCATATGACACTGAGGATAACAACTTATTTTTGTGGACTTAGCAGGATCCCTAGCACCTCTGCCTTAAAAGTTAATCTCTGTATAATGACACTTTTTTTTCGAGCGGGGGGGGGGGGGGGGATTTACGCCGTCCCCGTTTTTCGATAAGGGCTAAGCCGTTGGCCCTGGGTAGAGGACTTAGCTTTGAAGCGCGTAGCACTTTATGACCGTCTGTCCTTCTTGATATCTACCAATGACCCTTGGGTGGACTCGAACATCCCACACACACATACACACACACACACACACACACACGCACACGCACAAGAAAATATTAAAATGCCCATGAAAAATAATTCACAGCTGTCCAAAAATACAAAGAAAAAAAATCAGAGGAAAGTATAAAATATTAACTTTTTAAATATCCAGGAGAGAGAGTTAATCCCTTTTGGAAACATTTTCAAAAACTGACAAAGAAGGAATGTGGGGTGAGAGGGGGCTATATAATTTTATTTGTGAGATTTGCAACTATGTGCAGTTAGTTGAAGGACAGTACGCCAAGAATCATCTGTATAAAATCCCACGTTCTGTACAACAAATTTAGTCTGCAGAGGATAAAGTCGTTGGCATCAGGAATTTTCACTTTAGTAGCCTAATGAGGGAATTTCGCAGCAATAAAATGTAGTATGTTATTTGTACGAGGCTTATATACAGTGTGATTATCATGCATATATTTATTACTGCCTGTTTGTGATGTATATTAAATGCAACTTGGCATCTGCATACTGTGTCGTGCAACATGACATACGAACCAGCTTTTTTGTTCCATTAAAAAAAAAAATGTTCTCAGATTCTGCTCATAACATTTTTTCATCACTGAACGCACGCATTAAAAAAAAAAGGCTGTAGCTAGATGGACTAAAAGAAGAGGATGATGGAAAGGTAATTATGTTTATGCGTGAGTCTTGGTGTAGTGATGATGCTTGGAGTGGCGTGGGGTGAGGGAGTCGTATGGAGAGTTAGGGAGTGGAGAGAGTGGGGGAGTAATGTGAGTGGGGGAAATGGGAGTGAGTGAGAGAGTGAATGAGAAAAGAGGGGAGTAAAAATGTGAGTGCGTGAGGAATTAAGCGGAAAAGGGGAAAAGGGAAGGATAAAGGAGGTCATGGAGTGAGTAACTGAGTGAGAGAGGAAAAGAGGAGAGCAAGGGAAGTGACAGTGAGTGAGTGAGTGAGTGAGTGACTAAGCGAGTGAGTGAGTGTGTGAGTATGCAAGTGAGTGAGTGAGTTATATAAGCAGGGGTGGTAAGAGATGAGTAAGGGCGGGATGTCAGTGAGGAGGCTAAATGAGTCACCCAGCCACCTTAACCCCTTCGCTATTGCAGAACATCCTTCAGCTGAATAAAATCGTCTGGAGGTTACCAAGAAAAAGAAGGCGTCTCCATACTGAAAAGATTTGACGAGGTTGCCTTAAATCTCTTCTTCAAGAGAGATCTTCCTTAAGGTGAATAAAGTACTCTATAGGTAACAACAGAGAGAAAGAGAGAGAGAGAGAGAGAGAGAGAGAGAGAGAGAGAGAGAGAGAGAGA
>JAGKTI010018059.1:0-18005 GCA_018397915.1 Birgus latro
AACCCCCTGGGTGATTTGCTGTCGTCAGGCTTGCTTTGGTGCTTGTTTTTGTTCATAGTCATAGTCGGTAAGATAAAGGGGGGTAAACATTCCAAAGGCCCGACCCATTGCACAGACCCAGGTCCAGGCAATGGATCTGGGACCCCTAGCCCACCAGCTTACTAGTGGCTGTGGTAGTGGCCTCGGGGCACCCTGCCAGGACACCTGCAGGGACACCCTCCAAGCCCGGCTTGGCACTGCAACTGCCCCGCCATTATACACCCACTGATAGGGCAGCCTTCTGGGGTGCTACTCCCAGGTTCGGGCCCCTCTCTAATGAGCGGAAGCGGCAGCCTGGGAACCGCAATGCCCTGTACCCTCTAGCACAGGTTCGAGCCCCATCTCGCCCCGGACCCATGATCTGTGCCAGCGGAACCCCAGTCAAGCCTCCCCCCAAAGTCCGCCACTAGGTAGCGGGGGCAAAGTTTTCTGGCCACATGCCCTTGCTGGCGTCAACCCCTGTAACGTAGTGGGGTACGTTGTGTGATATGTAAAGCGCATGTGGTGTAGTGCATAGGATAGTTAGAGGAAATGATTGGGAGAGTATGCTGGTCTACTCTTCATGTTACTGTCACACTGAAAAGGTCAGCAAAGGAGGATGATTAGGTAGCTAGTGAAAGGAGCTCCAGCTCTCCCTATCACCAGCATTCCATTCCCCTCAGGAGTACTACCCTGTTTGGCCCGTGCTACAGCCTCCTCCTACAAGTTAGTTGTTTTTACGGGGTGGGGCACTAACCTGCCACCAACCCTTTTAGTTGCCTCTTACGACAAGCAGGGATACTGGGGGAGAATTCTTGAAAAACCCCCTACCCCCAGGGGGTTCCCCCTACCCCCATTAAGCCCTTGTATCCCATACCATCTCTCCACTTCTTAAATCTTTCCTCCGCCTCCTTTTCATTCTCCGCAATCAACACCAAATCATCAGGATACAACATCTTCCATGGGAGTCCATCTCTGAAGTCACGTGAGAGGGCTTCAAGCACCATGATAAACAACAAGGGACTCAAAACTGACCCCTGATGCACACCAACATTCACGGATGTATGGAAAATTTAAAAAATGATGCCAGTACTTACATGTAATTAGCCAAGTTGTGTTCCTTCAGTACATGCATATCAAAGCCGTGGGGAACTGCATCAAAGTAATCACTGCCAATACCACAGATGAAGCAGTTGCTCTCTAAGTTGTCTTTCACTGACTCCAGCTGGTCTCTAAGTTCACCAAATGCATCAATGATCAAACCTAGGGACAGTACACAGAATGATTATAACTTATTTATTCTCACCTAATGAAGATCACTAATCCTACTGGCCATGTGACATGAGACTGGAGGGATGGTTTGAATAATAATAAAAAAAGACTTATTCCTGCCTAATAATTGAGTCTCGTTTAATTTTACACAACCATGATTTTGTACTGAAGTTGGGGAAGTGCCCTATTCTGAATAAAACATATTGATACTGAGGAAGAAATGGGAGGCTTTGTAGCTCCCCTTCATTTTACACCCTGACATTGTCCTGTATATCACTCATAATTTTCAGTATCTACATAGTTTGCATCAATAACATATGGAGGATACTGAGAAGTAATGTGGAAAATAAACTGCTATAGAATGGGTGCTAATAAATCTTACAAGGCCATTCAGAATACAGTACTATCTATTAATAGCCAGATGCCTTAACTGCATGAGGGATGGCCACAAACAAATCACCTCCATGTCACCCTATCCCCTGCCATTTCATTGCCCTCCAACTTATACCCCCATCTCTCATAAACAAAAAAATACTTTTGAACCCCCTAATCACATGGACCCCCCACTAAACACAATAACATACCCTGAATGATAGCCAGCAAGATGACAATGATGAAGAAGAAGAAAGTAATGTCGAAGACGATGCGATAGAGTTCATATTTGTCTCCATCGGGAGCCTCAATCTCATCACCAATGCCACCACCAGCCCTTACACCCTTGTATAAGTGGAACACAAAGCACTGTGGGGAGAAAATGTTGTTACATTACATAAGGTATCATCAGGTTAGGTTATATTATTCTTCTTACTTTACCTTGACTTAAAACTGTAATCTCCCCATCTTGAATACTGACTTGCAACAAGAATGAATGAATGAATGAATAAGCGACATGGCGGCGCAACAGCAGAGGTCATATGCCGCACTTGCAACAAGAGATTAACACCATATTAACATCCATCCATCATCCAATCCTACATTTCCCCATGAGGAGCGTAGGAGCCCGGGGCTAGTTTGGTCCTGACATTTAAGATACGAGTGACCAGCCTCACTCATCCCCGAGTGGCATTATGTAAGCAATAAACCCCAACCACCCCTTGGATATAAACCTTTACCAGCTCAATCCAATTGGAGTGCCGTAATTACCCACTAAACCACCAGGCGCCATAATTTGGTTATATGGCTACCACCCAGCGTAGTAAATGTTTCCTGGTGTACAGGAAACCATTCTGCTTGTCACTCACTGTAGTCACCCACAGGCAGAAGGAAGAGGAAAGTATGAAGGAAAGAAAGACAGAAGAGGAAGGAAAGAATGGAGGGAGGAGAGGAAAGGGCAGACACCTGAGAGCAGCACTACATTGAGTGAGTGGATGGTGAGTGCCCCCACCTACCACAAACCATATTATGATGCTAGTCATAAAAAAGTGCATTGGAAAAGAAGTAGAGCAATACTACAACAATGTCACTGTCATAAAGTTCCATGAAATAAGCTACAAAAGGACAAATATCTGGGCCAAATTAAGGTAAAAGAATACAGGTTTGGGAATAAGGAGAGGATACAATAACTATACTGTTTTTACGCTAACTTGGCCTAGATTTTTGTGCTTTTGCTGCTCATTTCATGCAGCTCAGTGGCAGAATAAGACAATGCTGTGGTTCAACATCCTTTCCATAGCACTTCTTCATGACTACCACCATATTCAAGTGTTAATCTATTGCTACAGTTCAGATTTAAGGATGGAAAGATGGTAATTTTAGGCCAAGTTAGAGTAAAAGCAGTACAGTTCATTCATTCATCATCCAATCCAATGCTGCCCCATGAGAAGCATAGAAGCCCAGTGCTAGGCAAGTTGGTCCTGACATTTACGATGAGAGTGACCAGCCTCACTCATCCCAGCGTGGCATCAAGTGATTAACAGACCTTAACCACCCCTCGGATATAAACCTGCACCAGCTCAATCCGATTGGAGAGCCTTAATTACCAAATAGACCACAAGGTGCCAAAATTTGGTTATATGGTTACCACCCAGCATAGTAAATGATTTTATGGAGTACAGGAAACCATTTAGCTTGTCACTCAGTGCAGTCACCCACAGACACAAGGAAGCGGAAAGAAAGATAGAAAGACATAAGAGGATGGAAGAGAAGAAACAGCAGGCACCGAGAGCAGAACTGCATCGAGTGAGTGGATAGTGAGTGCCCCACCTACATTAATACTAATACACGAAGCCCTCGTTTTTCAAATGATCGTTATTCAACAATTCGTTGTTTCAACATTTATAAATCTATTCCCTTTTTCATTGTTCGACATGGTTATCCCTGCCATTTCAACAATTCAAACCGCCTGCTGCCGGACAGACCGGATGAACTGCCTGTCTCTTGAGCTCTGCCCTGCTGATCAGTTGCTTCTTCACCCATCTGCATTTCTTTTTGGCCTCATGGAATTCTACAGCACCAGCATAGCTCCACCCAAGACCCCAACTATTACCCCTGTCAAGTGCATTCATGTGCTCACCAACACGAGTGAGTGTTTCGCCATCGCATGGCCGGGTGACGAACTGACAACTGTGCCAATAATCTGAGCGCTCTTAATGCACGATATAGTTTTGGCACCAGTTTTACGGAATGCACATATTTGTTTGCACTAGGTTTGGTAGGTTATAATCACTGGGGGGTCCTGGGGACAAAGCACCCCCCCCCCATTAGGTTTGAGCGCTTCCAGTTAGGCTTCTACTGCTAATTATGGTTTTAAGCCGGATACATTTGAGATTGCTTGGTGTGGTGACATGAAGTCCAGTCAGTGGGATTGGCAATAAACAAGCTATCGAAGGCATTCATGTGGCTTTCTTTCATATCACTAAGTAAGTATATTTCGTTTGTTTTCCAATTTTTTTGGATCGAAAATCAAATGTTATTCAATGGAGATGCATGCAGTACTAAAATAATTTTCCTTGAGAATGTAGGTCTATAAGAAAACAGCCCAAATTCATGTCACTTTCGTTCATATTTATCTTTCATATTTACCAGTATTTTTTCCACCTTTACTGAATCTTTTTTGAATGATGAAGGTTGTCAGGAACCTAACCCCCCTATTTCTTAACAATCTTATGGGTAAAATCAGTTCGTTGTTCAACCAATTCGCTATTCAACCACTTTTTATGGAATGCATCCCTGTTGAACAGAGGGGGAAAGTTGTAGTAGCAACACAGTACAAAAATTGTCTATCTTTCTATCTACAGCCCGACACCCTAATTCTGCACAGGGTGGCCACAGACAAAAAGTCTCCAAGTCGCTCTGTCACCCGCCATTTGCCTACCCTCCCCCCAACTCACTCCCCCCTCCCTCATATACCTCTCAGCTCCATCCCTCCACCTTACCCTCTGTCTTCCCTTCCCTCTCCCTACCTCCACCTCACCTACACATACACCCTCGTAGTCAATCTTTCATTCTCCATTCTCTCCACGTGTCTCCCTCCACCTCACCTACATACACCCTCTTAGTCAGTCTTTCATTCTCCATTCTCTCCACATGTCCAAACCACCTCAATGTATTTCTCCTAATCTTCTCAACCACATCCACATCCACCCCACAACATTCCTTCACTTCTTCATTCGTCAACCTGTTCCTACATGTCACTCCATATGCTCCTCTCAACTCATTTCCACTGCTCTCACTCTTGACTTGTTACCCTCTAGCAAGGTCCATGCCTCACTTCCATACGTCAGGGTAGGGATCCCGATACTATCATGCAGTGACTTCTTAACTTCCATACTCACCTCCCTATTTCTCATCACCACTTTCAGCGAACCAACAACCTTCTTTCCCTGCTGTACTCTTTCAAGTATTTCATCCCCCAAACTTCCATCCTTACTCATCACACTACCCAAGTACTTGAATGCACTCTCATTCTCCATATTCTCACCATCCAGCCTCACTGTGCATTCTGTGACTTCATTCCTCTCAAACACCATAACTTTACTCTCATTTACACTGACTTTCAGATTCCTCTTCTTACACACTGTCCTAAATTTATTCACCAAACCTTGCAACTCCCAATCATCTTCACTGAACAATACTGTATCATCAGCAAATAACAACAATGGAATCTTCCACATCTCACCCTCATTCATTATTTGTGCTGATAATAAATACACAGACACATAATACAGACATAATCTACATACACAACCAAGAATATCCCAATAAATGGTATGAGCAATAAGCATATTGCAACATTTCTGGTCCATAACATCATCCCAGTTGTATAAATGTCCCTCAATTCCCTCCCTATAATTAGGATGGTAGACTGCAGGAGAAGGACAACCTTAACCTGCAGTCCACCTGGTTCACATCAAAATAAGCCAGGGACTAAACAATATGCAGACATACAACAGACACACACCCAGAAACTTAAAAAACAAAGAAATGGTACGTACAGTAAGCATATCATGACATTTCTGGTCCACAACATCGTCCTCTTCTGTGACGTAGAACTTGCGGAAGAAGTTGAAGGCGATGACAGTGTAGCAGTATACTATGATAGTGAGCAGCATGCAAGTCAGGATCAGCTGTGATAGAGAAAAAATTTGTTTACAATTAGGATGAAGCTGAGGGAGATGAAAAGAAAATCAGTTTACTATGTGTCTGACAGTGAAGGAAAGATGAAGCTGAGATGGGGAGAAAAAGAGAAGTTAGTTTATGGTAAAATTATCAGTCGAGGACAGGTAAAGCTGACAGGGGAGAAAATGACAAATTACTTTATGCAACAACTTACAGTGAAGGAATGATGACAACACAATTTTATCACATGTGACAAAGTACAAACATTCTAACCCCCTCTCCCTTTTTTTCAATGATTAAGTCAATGCAGGTTTATATCTAAAGGGTGGCTGGGGTTTATTGCTCATGTAATGTTACTCAGGAATGAATGAGGCTGGTCGCTCTCATCTTAAATGTCAGGACCAACTTGCCTAGCATACACTCCTCATGGGGCAACACTGAATTAGATGATGAATGAATGAATGAAAGGTGTTAAGATGGACGCAGATGCCAGGAAACACCTAACCACAATGATTAAAAACTGGGCCTGTGATCTTATAGTAAGGATACAAGGCCACTGCATCATTTAGGTTATCAATTATCCATCATCTAAGCATTTCCTGCTTCAGCAAAGTGTAAGGTCCCAAGTGTTAGTGCAGACTGCTGTTAGTGTGTGTGTGCGCGCACACACCTGTTACATCACGAGTGGTGACGTCAACAGAAGGGTCCTGCGGTGTGCAGCCAGGGCCCAGTCAGTTTGCGTTGTGAGGCCGGTGAGTGCGGTTGTCCACAATCTAATATTGGTAGCAGAACGTTGTTCAAACATAATGGTGCCGTGCTCACATAAGTGGCCTCCAAAACTTGAAAATGACTCTGCCTATGAAAGCTGGAAGAAGGACATCAACATTTGGTGGAAACTGACGGACTTAACAAAAAAGAAGCAAGCCCCAGCTATACACCTTTCACTGTCAGGAGGAGCAAGAGTGGCATCTTCGGAAATTGACATGGCTGATGTGAAACAAGATAATGGTGTTCAGACCTTGTTGAACAAACTAGACGGTTTATTTCTCGTGGACAAACAACAACGGCAGTTTGCAGCTTTTCTTGAATTGTACAACTTCAGAAAAGCCACTGATATGAACATTCGTAAGTTCGTGGCAAAATTGGAGCATGTTTATCTCAAATTTATGAAGCAGGACATGGCACTGCTGAATTCTGTGATGGTTTTTATGCTTCTGACTTCATGCAAATTTCCAGACAGTGAGCAATACCTAGTGATGTCTGCGATAACTGAGGTGACATATGAAAATATGAAATCTGCCCTGAATCATATTTTCACTGGTGAAATTTTGGGGCAGAACTATACATCGGTGTTTGCCAGTGAGGTAAAGAGCGAACCAGTATTTTGGAGTGACGAAGTTGGGGGTGAGATACTCGACGAGGATGGACACTGTTTTTAGGGTGGTGCAGTACGTGATCGAGGTCGTGGTGGCGGCTGATATTCAACTGTGTCTGCTAGAATTTCCCAATGCTCATCCACCAGCAGGAGGCAGAACCCGCTTGGGCCTGACAGAAAGGTATCAAGTGTTTAGTTCTAAATTTCACTGAGCACGTGACTGTCTGGATGCATACGAGAGGCAGTCGAGAAGAAAATTCTGAAACAGTGCATCTGTCATTTTTTATGGGCTCTGCAGATGATGGCGCTAGTGGAGGTAAATTACAGACACTAGCAGAAGAATCTAAGGGATGCGCAGTTCTAGACACAGGGTGTTCTACAACTGTATGTGGAGTTGAATGGATCAATTGCTATCTAAGTGAGTTCACTGGTTAAGAACGTGAAGCTATAATAGAAGAAATATTATCCTCAACGTTTACTTTCCCTGATGACGTCATGGTTTCTTTCCTCAAATGTGTTACTCTGCCCTGTTACATTGGAAATATGCATGCAACCATTGTGACTGATGTTGTGAACTGCAATATTCCCTTGCTGCTGAGTAAACGTTCCATGAAAATAGCAAAAATGCTGATTAACTTTGGAAGTGACCAGGTCACAATTTGTGGAACTATCATTAATTTGAAGTCCTCATCTCCAGGCCATTACTTGCTTCCAATTTCTTTATGACCAGGCCGTGAATTTTGTGAAACAATCGCGCTGGCATCTCTTGGGGATGATGTAGAAAAAACGGCTTGGAAGCTTCACAGGCAATTTTGACACCCAACGTCAGTGAAACTAATTAAACTGATTACAGATGCTGGGATTAATAGTTCAGAACTGGAGCAGGCTATCAAGGCTGTATCTAATGCACGAACAGTCTGTTGCAGATTCAAGAAAGGCAAGCCCCGACCCGTAGTCAGTTTGCCCATGGCGTCTAAGTTTAACGAAGCCATAGCCATGGATTTGAAAGATTGGGGAAGGCATTATTTCTCAGTCCTTGTTAATTTGGCAACCAGGTAATGCAATGAGATAGTAATCGTGGACAAGTGTCCGGCCACTATTGTCAAAGAAGTACAGCAGAATCCCAAAATTCATACACAATTCGTTCCTGGAGGCTGTACGAGTTGCAAGTTGTTCGAAAACCGAATCATTTTTTTCCATACGAAACAATGTATTTTGCATTAATCCATTGTTTAGTATGGATGAAACGGTAGATTTTGCCATACCATAATGAATGGCATGATCAGAGACACGGGTTCCACTTTCAAACTTTGCAATGAGTTCTTTTTTCAACTCAATTGTAATAGTAGTAGTAGCTATTCCCTAGGCAGTAGGGCCGAACAGCCCCGAGTCCCTAAGGAAGGCCATGGCTGAGACCGGGCTTTTCCACAGAGCTCTCAAGGAGTGTATGTTGTGTTGTTGGCGTAGGTGATTGTGTGCAATGCAGTCTTCCATGATGTGCTTAATAGTATAGGGTGCTGTGTTACATCCTGGACAGGCATCAGTGATGGAGTCATCCAGCCTCTTCTGATAATTTAAGAGGGGTGGATGATGCCCACATCTCAGTTCAATTGTTGTTCTCACTGCTTTTCTTTTGGCTACAATTATTGTTATTATTTTCTTATTTTTTATTTTTTTTTTAATGCAAGGAAGAAGGAGCCAAAGGCCATGGGCCCACATACTGCTCCCTCCAAGAAAAAACAAAAAAAATACAAAAGAGAGCCAAATTCAAGATCCATTAATTTCAAGATGCCTGGACACACTGCGTTTGAAAGACTGGAGATCATAGGAAGTAGGGAATACAGACAGAGGAAGACAGTTCCAGAGTTGACCAGTTGCATAAATGAAGGACTGGGAGTAACGGTTAACTCCTGCATTAGAGAGTTGGACAGAAAAGAGGTGAGAGTTTGTTGCTAGACGGGTACCACTCGTAGAGGTGGAGGGATGCGAGCAGACAGTTCAAAGGAACAGTGACCGTTGAAGTAGCGATAGAAGAGGGATAAAGATGCAACAGTGAGGTGAAGAGAGAAAGGTTGAAGGGAATCAGTAAGAAGAGGAGAGTTAATGAGACGAAAAGCCTTTGACTCCACCGTACTGAGAAGAGCTGCACGTGGGGAGCCTTCCCACACATGAGAGTTGTACTCCATACAGGGGCGAATAAATCCCGTGTACAAGGTCAACAACTGTGCGAGGGTAAAGAAAGTTCGGAGTCGGCTTAGCACACCTAATCTCTTGGAAGCAGATTTCACAAGAGATGTAATATGTTCTTTCCAAGAAAAATCCCAAAAGAATGAAACCTCAAGCATGTTCAAGGATGATGCAGCACTGAGCTGGACATTATTAAACATTAGTGGGTAATCCTGAGGAAGATTTTGTCGGGTTGATAAGCGTAAGAACTGGGTCTTTGATGCATTAATAATAACAAGATTATTTTTACCCCAATCAGAGATACGAGCCAAGTCAGACATTAGGTGTGCCATAGCTTCATCTCTTGTTTCTTGAAGTAACTGCTGATATGGACGCTGCTACTAATCTTCTTAGGGGCCCATGATTATGTACAATTTTCTAACGAAAATACGTAATTTGTCACAAAGTTTAATGGAGCCCATATGACTGATACGTAGCTGGCGGAAGACAAAGCAGGACTGGCGACCACGTGGTAGCAACGATGCTGCATCTCTTCGTGCGCATAGCGGGTCACCGTACGAAAACTGGATCGATTTTTGGACAAAAAAGCTATAAGAAAATCGAGTTGTACGAGTAGAAAGGCGTATAAATTCCGGGATTCCACTTTATTTCGGAGCTGGATTGTTGTGTTTGGCGCACCTGGAAAAATTCTTACAGATAATGGTTGTGAATTCAACAATGCTGAAATGCGAGGACTGGGAGAGGCCTTCAATGTCATGATGATGTCTGTAGAGAGTCCATGGAGCAATGGAGTATGTGAGTATCAAAATGTTGAAACTGGTGACACTGTTAGGAAGATAATGGCTGATAGCCAGTGTGACTTGGATGTGGCCTTGGCATGGGCAGTACCAGCAAGAAATGCTCCCACCTACTACAGAGGTTTTTCTCCTAACCAACTTGTTTTTGGTCAAAAATGTGCATGTGAATGATCCTCCAGCCTTGGAACCTACATCACAATCAAAAATTGTGAGGGACAATTTGAACACTCTTCATTTAGCAAGACAAGAGTTTATAAAGATTGAATCAGAGGAATGTTTGGCTAGGGCTCTGTGGCTCATCATACATTCAAGTGACTTAAACGACATCGGAAATGGAGATGAAGTCTTCTACAAAAGAAATAACAGTCATGGGTGGAACGGTCCTGGAAATAGAGATGGAAAACATGGTGAGACACGGCGGTGCCTACGTGCAAGTGCATGTGTGTTGTCTAGCACATGTGCCAGAGCAAGATACTACAGTTGAGGGCGGTGTCAGCAGTGATGAGAAGAACAATGTTGTCCAGGAGAAGCCTAATGACAATTCTTCACAAGTGTTGAATGACTATCCACCAGATGACGAGTCAGAAAATGGTGCAATTCCGGTTGATGAGCCTCCCACGGTTTCTTTTCCGATTAATCAGCCTCCCAGTGTTTCTGTTGGTCAACGTATAAAGGGAATACTTTCAGAAAGTGGAGGGTTGGTGTCTGGAAGGATTGTGAGTCAGGCAGGTAAAGCCACTGAAAAGTACAAACACTGCTACAATTTGAAGAGGGACTCTGATAGTAGCAATGATTGGATAGGAAGTGGTTGATGATGATGCAGAAATGCTTGTTCTTTTCAACTTTGAGGATGCATTATGCGCCAAGGAAAATGAAGTTACAAACTGGCAGAATAATGATGTGTACGAGGAAGTAGATGATGTTGGGCAAGATGCCATAATGGTTCGATGGGTTGTGACGGAAAAAATGAAAAATAGAAAGCCGATCGTTAAAGCCCACTTAGTCTATCTATCTATTGCCAAACGCCTCAATCCCGAACGGGGTGGCCACAAACAAATCGCCTCCATGTCACTCTGTCCCCTGCCATTTCACTACCACGCTCCCAACTCACACCCCCCTCTCTCATATACCTCTCCACTCCATCCCTCCATCTCATCCTCGGCCTCCCCCTCCCTCTCGCCCCCTCCACCTCACTCACATACACTCTCCTCGTCAATCTTTCACTCTTCATCCTCTCCACATGCCCAAACCACCTTAACGTGTTTCTCCTAACGCTTCCCATCACGTCCTCAAGCACACCACAACGCTCCTTCACTTCCTCATTTGTTAGTCTGTCTCTCCATGTGACTCCACATGCTCCTCTCAAATAACTCATTTCCACTGCTCTCACTCTTGACTTCTGTCCTTCCAACAGGGTCCAAGCTTCACTTCCATATGTCAGAGTTGGTATCACAATACTGTCATGTAACAACTTTTTCACTTCCATGCTCACCTCCCTGTTTCTTATCACTGCTTTCAACGAACCAACAACCTTCCTTCCCTGCTGTACCCTTTCGAGCACTTCACCCTCCAGACTACCATCCTTACTCATCACACTGCCCAAGTACTTAAATTCACTCACATTCTCCATTTCCTTCCCATCCAATCTCACTGTACACTCACTGGCTTCACTTCTCTCGAAGACCATCACTTTACTCTTCCCCACATTCACCTTTAGATTCCGTTTCTTACACACTCTCCCAAACTCATCTACCAAGCCTTGCAGCTCCCCTTCGTCTTCACTCAACAACACAGTATCATCTGCAAACAACAGTACAGGTAGTTTCCAAACACTGCCCTCTCTCACTAGGGCCGCTCCAACATCCACTGCCCGACCTTGTATCTCTTTTATAACCCCATCCATATACAGATTGAACAACCATGGAGACATGACACATCCTTGTTTCAATCCAACCTTCAAATGGAAAGATTCACTCAGTTTGCCATCCACACGCACTGCAGCCTTAGCACCCTCATACATACTCTTCACTGCCTTCAACAACTTCCCATCCACTCCATATATTCTTAATACCTTCCACAAACCTTGTCTATCCACCCTGTCATATGCTTTCTCCAGATCCATGAAGGCTGCATACAACTTCTTGCCCTTCTCTAGAAACTTTTCCACTACAGATCTAAGAATGAATATCTGCTCTACACAACCTCTTCCCTTCCTAAAACCTCCTTGTTCTTCTCCAACTAATTCCTCAGTAATTTCCCTAACTCTGTCCATAAGTATCCTACCATATATTTTTCCTATTACACTGAGAAGGCATATGCCCCTATGATTACCACACACTGCTTTTTCCCCTTTTCCTTTGTACAGAGGAATAATTATACCTGACTTCCAATCCTCCGGGACGCTACCCTCCTCCCAAGCCAATCTGCACACCTTCCACATCCATTCTATTACTATCTCTCCCCCATACTTCAGCATTTCACCACACACTCCATCAATTCCTGGGGCTTTCCCCATTTTAACTTTCTTCATTGCTTCCACCACTTCCATCCTGGTGATTTCTTCCTCTCTTCTCACAACCCTCCTTCTCCCTGCCATTCCCCAGCCACTTATACTTGCATTACTTTCATTCTCTATGTTCACCAGTTCATTGAAGTGTTCTCTCCATCTGTTTACTTTTTCTCCCTTCTCCACTAGTAATCTACCATTTTTATCTTTCACACCCCCACTGCCTTCGTTGGCACCCTGTCTAGCTCTCTTTACCTCCTTCCAGAACATTTTCTTACATTCCCTCCACTTTGCACTCAAATTCCTTCCAAATTCCTCATCCACTCTCTTCTTACTCTCTCTTACTAATCTTTTCACCTCTCTCCTCCTCACTACATATACCTCTCTCGTCCGTCTCTCAGCTTCTTCGTTGCCCCTGTTTCTCATCCACTCATTATATGCTTTCTTCTTTTGTGCCACAGCCTCTCTCACCTCTTCGGTCCACCATGCTGTTCCCTGAACCCCCTTTCGTCTCCTCTTCACCCCACACACCACCTCACATGCTGCACAGATTTCTTCTGTGAATACCTTGCACACACCCTCTACGTCTCCCATCTGCTCCAATCTATATTTACCCAATCGTTCCTCCACTTCCCTTCTATATTCGGCCTTTATTCCATCCTCTTGTAACTTTTCTACCCTCCTTGTAACAAATACTTCCTCCTGTCTTTCCCTTCTTCTCTTCCTCCATCTTGTTTGGATTCTGATTCCGGCCACCACCAAGTGGTGGTCAGAAAGTCCACTCCCCCAACCTCTATATACTCTTGCATCCATTATACATCTTCTCATCCTTTCATCCACACACACAATCAATCATTGCCTTCCGTTCATTCATTCCCCCGCCCTCTCTTCTCACCACTCGCCATGTATACCTATGGATCATTTTGTGCCTGAAGAGGGTATTGGCTATCACCAACCCCCTCCCAGCACTAATGTCCACTAAAGCACTGCCATTCTCATCCATCTCTGCAGGCACACCCCACTCACCAACCACTCCATCCACCTTCTCATTCCCCACTTTTCCATTCATATCTCCAATCAGAAACACTCTCTCATTCCTTTCAAACTTTTCCAAGCAGGCTTCCACATTTGTCCAAAACTCTTCTCTCACTCTACTTACACGATCCTGCGTTGGCGCATACACGCACACAATTGCCCACATTTGTAGTCCAACTTTCACTCTTACCCACACAATCCTTGACCCAACTGATCCACACTCTTACATTCTCCTTCCACCTGTTGCTCACAACAATACACACTCCCTCTTTCGCCCTCTCATTCTCACCCACTCCCGCGCATCTCCAAAAAGACTCTCCTACATATTCAAAAGAAGCTGTGTGTTTGGCACCTTTTTTGGCCTCAACCAACCAATGGGATTGCCACACTATGTTACCTGCAAGGTAACAACACTAAGAGAGTTGTTCAATTACGTCCTCTGCCTGAATATGCAAATGGTAAGTTATGGAGACTAAAGAAAACAGTTTACAGCCTTTGTGATGCTACTGGGCATTGGTATCTACGCGTAAAAGATCAACTGTTGAGTCTCGGAGCTAAAGTGTCATCACTGGATTCAGCGCTGTTCTCTTGGAGCAATAGCGGCAAAGTCGAAGGCATTGTATGCATTTATGTCTATGACTTCCTTTGCGCTGGTACACATGAGTTCGAGCAGCAAGTGATAAACCGCTTAAGTCAAATATTCCTCATGGGCAGTTCAGAATCAAAAGCCTTCAAATACATTGGTCTTAATGTCATCTCCAACATCGACAGCAGCATATCGCTCGGCCAATTCCAGTATCCTTCGTCTTTGAAACCAATCATGCTGGGTAGACATTGTGCAGCAGTAAAATCAAGAGAGCTGTCCGAGTCTGAGAAAACAGTGTGCCGAGCTTTAACTGGGCAACTCAATTGGACTGCAAGACACACTTGGCCAGATAAAGTCTTTGATGTGTGTGAGCTGAGTGTGACTAACAACCAAGCTACCATAGAGAATTTGCTTAGGCTCAACAAGGTGATCGCAAGGGTGAAGACTGACAACATAAAGCTATACATTCGAAGAATAGGGCCGATCGACGACTGTTATACAGAGTGCCTTTCGGATGACTCATTTGCCAACCTTGTAGGCAATGGGTCTCAGGGAGGTTTTGTGATCTTCCTACGAGATGCTAGTGAGGCAAGACGTTCCTTATTCTGGCAGACAAAAAAGATCAGGAGGGTCGTCAAATCTACCATATCTGCTGAAGCGTTGGCGCTGCTTGAATGTGCTAAGACTGCTGTATATCTCGCTAACATATTGTGTGAGGTCTCTGGATGTGTAAAGTTCAAAATAAAGTGCTTCGTTGACAACAAGAGTCTAGTGGACGCACTTTACTCCTGTAGGAGTGTAGAAGACAGGAGATTGCACACTGATGTTGCTGTATTACAAGACATGTTGGAGTGAGGGGAAATTGATGAAGTATCTTGGGTGGATACATCACAACAACTGGCTGATCATCTCACCAAGAAAGGTGCCTCGACTGGGAAGCTGCGTGCAGCAGTCAGCCAGGATTATAATACAGTACTTCAAGAGACATCACATATTTGTATGTGGCCACAGACTGGGTCTTGGTAGTAATTAAACAAAAGTCTATGTATTGGATGCATAGTATGTATCAGGTGTTGATGGAACTTACACAAAAGTCTATATATTTGATACATAGTGTGTATTGGACGGCAATAGACCATTCACCTACTTCCTTGGAATCTTTCATCAAATTAAGAAGAGAGGATGAGTGTGTTAGTGCATACTGCTATTAGTGTGTGTGTGTGCGCACACACCTGTTACGTCACGAGTGGTGATGTAATGCCATTTTTCTTGCATATAATATAAGTAGTATAAGAGTAATTTAAGTTAGTATAAGTATAGTGTAAGTATATGATGTATATAATTTACGTTAGGTTATGTACGTGATAAGTGTGTATTCTGGACCGTGTTAAGATGTTGTAAAGTATGTGAAGTGGACTTTGTAATTCATTTTCTGGGCTTGATTTCAGTAGGGAAGCAACTGGACAAGGAGACGGGTACATGAGCATCTGGTTTCGACAAAGTGGCGAAGAAAGTTAATTTGGAACTTAAATTAGCGAAGAGTCATATTTATACCTAGAATTCAGAATTTTGTACTTGGGCTTGTGTTTGCTGTATTGTTCTACTAAATAACGTTGTCTAGGAACTTAGGTAGAGTCTGATTATTGATTATTGACATAGATAACCGCGAAAATTAATTTATTCGCCATAGACCTCAGTTGTTGCATAATGTTGTGTAACGCCACGGGCGAAACAAAGAGAAATTGTATCAAAGCGTGATTTCAGGCATCCTTTGTAAAACTGTTAGTCCTATGTCATTGCCACAAAATTTAAATCATCATAAGTCATATTTTTATAAGTAGAGTAATGCGTACTTTTTTGTTGCAAATTCTTGTGCGATGATATAACATGGAGACTGTAACGTAATTGTTGGAAGTCGTTCCCGGGTAGAGAAAAAATAGCGAGTGTTAGAGCAGGCAGCTAGCTTTCTGCCCGCTAGGCACCACTCTCCAGTAAAGCCTCGTTGCGTGTGGACATTCCAGGTAATGTCCGAGTATTCACAGTATTTCTCCCTTATACGTCATCATAATTAGTTGTCGTTCTAACTATATATAAAGTAAGATATCTGATCATATTATCAATACCTTAAGACTCTCCAGTAAAGCCTCGTTGCGTGTGGACATTCCAGATAGTTGTGTCGTCAAGCGACGCTGGGTCATGGAGTCAGCGCAGGCTACTGTATCAAGAGTCACTACAATCAGTGCCCGAAAGCCCTTTACACTTTTTTCCACTTAGTCCTTTTCAATGCACAGTACCGTCAAAGTCGATTGGTCCACTTAGTAAGCTTATTATTTATAAAATGTAATATATTGGTTATAAGTGCGTGTGAGGCGGAGTGGTGTGATGCCTCGCCATGTGGTGCGCTGTGTGCACTGAGGTTGCAATCTGTGTTAATCTTGGTTTATGAATATTCTCCTAGATATGATATGTGGTGTAACCCAGGTAAAATAGGGATGATTTCTTTAGAATTGGAGTAAACAGTGAACACATTGTAGCTGGGTATCACTATGAGTCCTTATGAGACCGTGGTTTATGGGAGTTTCCCCTGTTGAAGAAGTTTTCTATGATGCAGTCGGGTTGAGAGAACTTTCATGTATTGCGTTAGGCGGGTCAGGTGTTTTATAGACTGTGTGGAATAGAACTTCCATTCTCTCTCAAAAATTCTGGTGTATCGGAGACAATTGATTTATTAAGGTCCAGTAATTTAATTTTGCTTGTTACTTATTCATTCGGTGTAATTTAAGGTTAACAATATAGATAAGTAAATTTTAATAGAATGTGTTTGGTAGAAAATCCTCTGGGGTAGTATCCATAAGGCTGAGTGGCCCGCAAGGCATGTTTCATCTATAAGATCCACGCTTTCATATATTATTCTCACGCTACCCTGTTATTGCCATAGGCCTTTTGGTCCCTCTTCCATCGTACGAGACTAATATCATTATTACTTTTTTTTTCCCAGCAACTGCTGGGTGGTGGCAGCGATACCAAATTACTTTAATTATTAACGAGCCCTTCTTAATGTTCTGGCAGTAACGGAAAACACTGTAATGGTACTTTAATCAAGTATCAGTAAAATTTTCTCTATAATTCAAATTCTCAGAAGTATCAAAATCTGATAATTAGACTGGCGGCTTAAGCGGTTGGATTAGTTGATTTAATTTCCTTATGGGCAATGCAAAACTTGTGCCCATACACTGGTGACTACACCGGTGGGATTATTCATTTTTGAAGGGAACTCAAAATCCCCTCATTACACTGGTTGGCATAGCAGTGGGATAATAGAAAATTCTCAAGGGTCTTAAATTCACCACCCCTACACTGGTGGTAGCGTTGGGATTAGATGAATACAGGTGTGATAATTCAAAATTCTCAAGGGTGCTAAATTTTACGCCCCTACAGTGACGTCGCCGGAAGGGTCCTGTGGTGTGCAGCCAGGGCCCGGTCAGTTCGCGGTGTGAGGCCAGTGAGTGTGGTTAGCATTCTAATACCAAGGCTAATCAGTCAGTCATGGTTCTTAAGGCTCACACTTACACACCATTCAAGCCTCCAGCACCTTGACTCCACCTCATACACAGAACCATCCACCCTTGAGCACTGAATACAAGCCAATACCTGTTTGCCATTGTGTGTGAC
>JAGKTI010018060.1:0-18004 GCA_018397915.1 Birgus latro
AAAGAACATATTACATCTCTTGTGAAATCTGCTTCCAAGAGATTAGGTGTGCTAAGCCGATTCCGAACTTTCTTTACCCCTGCACAGTTGTTGACCTTCTACACGGGTTTTATTCGCCCGTGTACGGAGTACAACTCTCATGTGTGGGGAGGCTCCACACATGCAGCTCTTCTCAATAGGGTGGAGTCAAAGGCTTTTCGTCTCATTAACTCTCCTCCTCTTACTGATTCCCTTCAACTTTTGTTTCTTCGCCGCACTGTTGCATCTTTATCTCTCTTCTATCGCTACTTCAATGGTCACTGTTCCTCTGAACTGTCTGCTTGCATACCTCCACCTCTACGACGGGCACGTAGTACCCGTCTAGCAACAAACTCTCATCCCTTTTCTGTCCAACTCTCTAATGCAAGAGTTAACCGTTCCTTCCAGACCTTCATTTATGCAACTGGTCAACTCTGGAACTGTCTTCCTCTGTCTGTTTTTCCTACTTCCTATGATCTCCAGTCTTTCAAATGCAGTGTGTCCAGGCATCTCGAAATGAACGGATCTTGAATTTGGCTCTCTTTTGTATTGTTTTTGCTTTTTCTTGGAAGGCACAGTATGCAGGCCTGTGGCCTTTGGTTCCTTCATCCTTGCAAAAAAAAAAAAAAAAAAAAATTGTACTCTTACACTCACTGGATTTTGTCTTCAATTATTCTTGTATTATTCACTCATGTACTCACTCCTGTAGTTAGCCATGTACTCACTATTGTGAGTACTTAACTCCTGAATTCACTCACTTGTACTTATCTTCTCGTACTCACTCACCCCCGTGCACAATCTTGCATTAACATTTCTGCACAGTCTCTCATTCACTAATTCCTCCCACACGTGTACTCATTCACTCTTGTACTCCCTCACACGTCTTAACCCGTGGAATCCCATCGACGTATGGGCACGTCGTGATGTTTTGTCGCAGCTACACCCATCGACGTATGGGTACGTCGTGTAATTGCAAAGGTCATAATTTGCACAATTTTCAAGTTTCGTGGATGATTTTTGGAAGGCATATGTGAAAGACCTTCCTCTACCTGCTGTCAAGCGGGGATACTGCCTGGCCTCACCTAACTCCCCCTCCCGCACTCCCCTCCACACTGCGCAATTCACTTGTTAGCAGTAAGCTGGCCAGTAATGGTATGGTGCCCCACGGTGTTTCCAATGACGAAATTCACGGTGAAAGTGATTCCTGAGGTGAAGGACAAAGAAATAAAGAAGCTAGCACAAGAAACAAACAGAAGTGATGAGGTGGTAATGTCATAAAGGAAGGTGCCATATGTGAATGTGTCTGGTGACTGAACAATGCTTCTATTGCCTATATAAATGTGTTAAAACCAATATAGTCTGTTATTACACATAAATTCGTACGAAATACATAAATAAATGCGTAATTGAAAGTGGCTTGAATTAGTTAACCCTTCCATAGTTCATTTTCTTTAGCCAGGTACCCTGATAAAGAAGGAAAACGTAAGGTTGCATGACACTTGTGTCAACAATTTTAAGCACAGGATCGCGATTTCTCTATGAATTTTCGATGTTTCTCACCAAAAGCGAAGGTTTGAGGCAATAAGTTTTTTTTTTTTTCCAAAAATGCTCGGGATTTTGTGGTATCGTAGGTTGGAAATCGGTCGGGATGTGACGGGTTAACTCATGTCCCTACACTTGTTTCTGCTCACTCTGGGGTCGTTTATTGTCATGTGCTAATTCCTCAGTTACAGTCATGAACTGATTTACTATTGCATTCTCTCAATAATGTACTAAAATTTGTACTTTATCGTTCCAAAATTCAACTCACTCTTGTCATCACCCTTCAACCTACTCACTCAATCACTCTCATACTCATCGCTGAACTCTATCCCACTCCCACTCGTGTCCCCACCCAACCAACTCTCATTGGAATGCAGAGTTTTGGAACATGTTTTTTTTCTTTCTACTGTGGCCTTTTATGAGTGTTATTTTCTTTCACCTTATGTATTTCACTGAATGACTCTGGTTTTCGTCGTTTGTCTGATAATTTTCTTTATCTATGTACCAGTCTGTCTATTGTAGATTGTAGGAGGACGACTGGGCCTTGATAGCAGGCTGTGAAGCCTATGCCCAGAGTCGGACACATAAAAAAAAAAAAAAAAAAAAAACCTATCTGTCCATCTATCTGTCTGTCTATCTATGTATATCCGTCTGCACGACTCTCTCTCTCTCTCTCTCTCTCTCTCTCTCTCTCTCTTTCACCTCCTCCCCCCCTCCCCCCCCCTCCCTCTCCTCTCCTTTCCCCCTCCCTCTCCTCCCCCCTTCTTCTTCCTCCCTCTCTCCCCCACCCTTTCCCCCCCCTACTCNTCTCTCTCTCTCTCTCTCTCTCTCTCTCTCTCTCTCTCTCTCTCTCTCTCTCGGGACAACACACATCTAGAACATTAATTTGATACTACATGAGAAGTGTGCAATTACCATGTGACTTTAATATTCTTGACCCACGTGATGTTAATAAGTGTACATTATTCACCAGCTTTCAAGAGACCACAGAGAATAAGTTGTTGTGGCAGATACTGTAATCTCATAGTCGCAGGTTTGCAGTTTTTTTTTTTCATGTTTTCGTTACTAAATCTTTAAAATGAGATTTCAACTCGCAAACCTGCTTGAATGTTACAAAAATGTTACAAAATAACTTAGCACGATCTGTCTGTCTATTTATTGCCAACCGCCTTAATCTCGTAAGGGGTGGTCACAAACAGTTCTCCTCCATGTCGCTCTGTTCCCCGCCATTTCATTTCCCTGCTCCCAGCTCACCCCCCCCTCTCATATACCTCTCCACTCCATCCCTCCATCTTATCCTTGGTCTCCCCCTCCCTCTCCCCTCCCTCCACCTCACTCACATACACTCTTCTCGTCAGTCTCTCGCTCTCCATCCTCTCCAAATGAACAAACCACCTTAATGTGTTTCTCCTAACTCTTCCTATAACATCCACACCCACACTGCAACGCTCCTTCACTTCCCTATTTGTCAGTCTGCCTCTCCATGAAACTCCACATGCTCCTCTCAACTCATTTCCACTGCTCTCACTCTTGACTTCTGTCCCTCCAAGAAGGTCCAAGCTTTACTTCCATACGTTAGAGTTGGTATCACAATACTGTCATGTAGTAGCTTTTTGACTTCCATGCTCACTTCCCTGATTCTTATTACTGCTTTCAAGGAACCAGCAACCTTTCTTCCCTGTTGTTCCCTTTCAAGCACTTCCCCCTTTAAACTTCCATGCTTACTCATCACACTACCCAAGTACTTAAATGCACTCACATTTTCCATTTCCTCCTCATCCAACCTCACTGTACATTCACTGACTTCACTTCTCTCAAAGACCATCACTTACTCTTCCCTACATTCATCTTTAGATTCAATTTTTTACACACTCTCCCAAACTCATTCACCAAGCCTTGCAGCTCCCCTTTGTCTTCACTTAACAACATAGTATCATCTGCAAACAACAGCACTGGCAGTTTCCAAACACTGCCTTCTCTCACTAGGGTCACTCCAACATCCACTGCCCTACATTGTATCTCTTTTTGTAACCCCATCCATAATCAGATTGAACAACCATGTAAACAGTACACATCCTTGTTTCAATCCAGCCTTCAAATAGGAAAATTCACTCAGTTCCCTATCCACACACACTGCAGCCTTAGCACCCTCATACATACTCTTCACGGCCTTCAACAACTTCCCATCTACTCCATATATTCTTAATACTTTCGACAGTCCTTGTCTATCCTGTCATATGCTTTCTCCAAATCCATGATGGCTGCATACAGCTTCTTTCCTTTCTCTAGAAACATTTCCACTGAAGATCTAAGACTGATTATCTGATCTACACAACCTCCTCCCTTCCTAAAACCTCCCCGTTCTTCTCCAACTAATTCTTCTGTTATTTCTCTAACTGTCAATAAGTATTACACTAAGAAGGCAAATGCCCCTATGATTATCACACACTTCTTTTTTTCATTTTTCCTTTGTACAGGGGAATAATTATACATGACTTCCAATCCTCTGGGACTCTACCTTCCTCCCAGGCCAATCTGCACATCTTCCACATCCAAACCTATTACTATCTCTCCCCCATGCTTCAGCATATTTCTGGGGCTTTCCCCATTTTAACTTTCTCCATTGCTTCCACCACTTCCATCCTACTGATTTCTTCCTTTCTTCTCATATCCGTCCTTCTCTCAGCCATTCCCCAACCACTTATACTTTTATTACTTTCATTTTCTATGTTCAAGAGTTTCTTAAAGTGTTCTCTCCATCTGCCTACATTTTCTCCTTTCTCCACTAGTAATCTACCATTTTTATCTTTCACTCCCCAGCTAACCTCTTTGGCACCTTGTCTAACTCTCTTTACCTTTTTCCAGAACATTTTCTTATATTCCCTCCACTTTACACTCAAATTCCTTCCAAATTCCTGATCCACCCTCTTCTTGCTCTCTCTTACTAATCTTTTCGCCTCCCTCTTCCTCTCTACATATAGCTCTCTCTTCTGTCTCTCAACTTCTTCGACATCCCTGTTTCTCATCCACTCACTATATGCTTTCTTCTTTTGTGCCGCAGCCTCTCTCACCTCTTTAGTCCACCATGCTGTTCCCTGCACCCCTTTTTGTCTTTCCTTCACCCCACACACCACCTTACATGCTGCACAGATTTCTTCTGTGAATATCTTGCACACACCTTCCACGTCCCCCATCTGCTCCGCTCTATATTTATCCAATCGCTCCTCCACTTCCTTCTTATATTCTGCCTTTTTTCCATCCTCTTGTAATTATCCACCCTCCTTGTAAGAACTGCTTCCTCCTGTCCTTCCCTTCTTCTGTTTCTCCATTTCGTTTGGACTTTGATTCTGACCACCACCAAGTTGTGGTCCGAAAGTCCACTCCCCCAACCTCTATATACTCTTGCATCCATTACACACCATTTCATCCTTTCATCCACACACACATAATCAATCATTGCCTTCCTTTCATTCAGTTCACAACCCATCCTTCTTATCACTTGCCACGTATACCTATGGATCATGTTGTGCCTGAAGAGGGTAATAGCTATCACCAACCCCCTCCCGGCACAAATGTCCACTAAAGCACTGCCATTCTCATCCATCTCTGCAGGCACACCCCACTCGCCAAGTACTCCATCCACCCTCACATTCCCTACCTTTCCATTCATATCTCCAATCAAAAATACTCTCTCATTCCTTTCAAACTATTCCAAGCACGCTTCCACATTTGTACAGAACTCTTCTCTCACTCTGCTTGCACGATCTTGCATTGGCGCATACAAGCACACAGTCGCCCACATTTTTTGTCCAACTTTCAATTTTACCCACACAATCCTTGAACCAACTGATCCATACTCTCTCATATCCTTCTTCCATCTGTTACTCACAACAATACACACTCCTTCTTTTGCCCTCTCATTCTCACCTACTCCCGCGCATACTGTATACTCCATCCATACTCCTATTCTCTCACACTCCTACCTTTCCATTTAGTTTCTTGCACATACATCCACTTTCGCACACTCGAGCTCCTGGACAATCTCTCTTTCTTTCTCAGCACGATGTCACTAGCTTTTGACAGAGTTCCGAGGAGGTAAACTACTGAGTGCAGATTTTCATGTGGAATTAATTCATGATCTCTACTGCAGCAGTTTTAATTAAAAAAAAGTTCGGGGTAATTAAATGCAAGTGACAGTTATTGCATTTTCATTAATATGGTGATTTTTTTTTTTTACAATTATTTGCTATAAACCATTGCGTACAAAGGTGCTGTGTCAGTTCACTAACTTTTCACTCCATTTGCTTTGAAAATTAGCCTGAAAATCAACAACAGCCGGTACAGGTGACTTTCATTTGGTCACTGATCAGTGTCGTCAGTGTCGTTTGCTTTGGATGTACAAGGGTAATTTTCAAAGTCCTCTGAGAGAAATGCGGTAAAGGTAAGAAAGAAACTTTTCTGCTTATGAACAATATCCTTATTTCTTCACTTTTTTTTTTTTTCGTCAGTGTTAATTTTTGTTCCCCCCCCCCTTTTTTTTTTCCGTAGTCGTTCGCTCGCTCTTTCCGGGAGTAATAAGCTTTTCGGTTTTCCATTCATAAAGGTAAATTCTGCCGTTTCGTTTATCGTTTGTGTTCTTGGTCACTTTTTTCAGTGTTTTTTGGTCTTCCCTTATTCTTTTTTTTTTTTAATCATCAAATTAATCTTCTTCCATCAGTCGTTCCTCTGTTTTCATAGCGTTTTCGTATACATCATTATTTTCTCTCATTCCACTAAAAAAGACTAGCTATTTCCTGTGGCTTCTGCTTTTTCTGAAGGGCCCTTTTTCTTTTCGAAAGTATTCCTTATTTACTCCTGTTCTTTCATCGTTATTCATAAATATCACCATTCATTGCTATTTCTACAAGATGATATTATTTTCACTTTCTTCTTCTTTAGTTGCTTCTTCTGTACGCACATCCTGTCCTAGACTCACGTGTTTAGAGAAAAGGGAGGGGATGAGTATTCTTGTTTTCGTAATAATCCATTCATATTATTCCTGTACAGTTCCACATTTTCATTTATAATTTATTTTCTTTTTGTTCACTGTGTATTATTATTATTATTATTATTATTATTATTATTATTATTATTATTATTATTATTATTATTATTATTATTATTTGTCTCTCTTGTTTGTATGTTGTGCCTGCCAGCAGGACAGCGGCGACCCTTCCCCTTTATGGTGGGTCCAGCTGTTCGATAGTGCCAAACGCGAGCGCGTGCGTTCGTGTGCGTGTGCGTGTGCGTGCGTGTGTGTGTGTGTGTGTGTGTGTGTGTGTGTGTGTGTGTAAATGTATGTAGTACTCTAGTGCGCTCGTGCTATTCTCCTCTTAATCATTCTGATAAAGAAAAAGAACTCGTTTGAAATAACAGTAGTGAAAAAAAAAAACAGTGAGGGGCAAAACATCCTTTCATAAACACTCTATCAAAGACATTCACCATATGAATTAGCCTGTATACTGTATTCATTTTGCAGTTTGGTGGGAATGGGGTGGGTGGGGGAATAGGTCCTTGGGGAGTAGGATGGGCTAGTAGCAGAGGGAGATTGGGAGGGAGGGAAGAAGGATTGGAATGTGGAAGGGAGGGTTTGAGGTATAGGGGAGGTGACTGAGGGATGTACAAGGCTGAGGTATGTACTTGAGAGGGATGTATGTAAACGAGAGTTGGGGACTGCAGGGAGATGGAGGGTGTGTGGTAAATTGGGGACATATGTAAGGTGAAGTTAGGGACTGAGAGGAGATGGAGCGTGTAGGGTAGATGGGGGGGAGGGAGGAAGTCGGGGAGTGATGTGGCTGGGTATTCCAAAAATAGTTAGGGCAGTGGCCTGGCTCAATTTTCATGTTTTTTTTTTCTTCGGCAAATTCCACAGTACCGCGTCCCCCGATATTCCGTAGCACATAAGTGTTTTGTAAACCATGTTCCAGTATTCTCTGACACCACACACTGTAATGTCATAATATTACGTAGAATCTCTATAGTACACGCTTCAACAGTCCATAGCAATTTATCTGTTCCGACTCGGCCACAGACTTGAGCGTTAACCTCCAAAAGCCCCATAGTCCTCCTACCTGCCACAGTCCTTCACATGTCATCAATTGGGCACTCATACTCACCATCCATGCTGAATACATGGGAGAGCTGTCTCGTTCATTATCAGAGTAATGACAATTGGTGACTTGCTTTCGTGACAAACAGACGAGTCTTGTGGAAGATTAGCATTACCTGTTTTTACGAACTTCAAATCATGAAATCGTTCTCTGACCCAGACTGAGATGTGACTTGCATTCTTTCGAACGGCGGCCAGTTATTCTAAATTTTTTACACAATTTCCTGATATTCCACAGGACTTCCTATATTCTGTAATATCCTGATATTTCACAGCTCCTCAGTATTCCGCAGAACCTCAGTATTGTGCAGTGCTCCAGTATTCTGTGATACCCATGGTGACTCAGTGGTTAACTTTGTTAACTATCAAGCTGCCAGTTCGACAGCACCAGTGTTCTCTTCTTATTGCAGGCAACTGGCGCCATCCAACTCATTTGTCCATCTACCCTTTTTGGGTTGGAAAATATAACCACCAGGCTACCCAGGCATCCAGCGGAGGTAACTGTGGCAGCTTGGATGATGTAACGGCTGACTTTTGGGTGAATAACCCGCCACAGGGTCAAAGGTCAACGTGAAGAAGATGAGTACTACGGCAATATGTCTCATGGCATCTGTTTTCACCTTTACCCAGGGCTAATATTCTATAATACCCTGATATTCCGAAGTACCCCAGATATTCTGAAGTTTCCAGGTTTTATCAGCGCCCAGGTTTTCTGTAGTAACCCAGTATTATATAGATCCTTAATATTCTGTATTACACCAAAATTCCGTAGTCGTAGTTTCTTAATAGCCAGTAATAGTCCCACCTCAATATTCCATTGCACCATAATACATTTATTCCCCCAATCTTCCGCATTCTTATTTTATTCCGAATACTCTAAAATACCTTCGATAATCCGTGGTATTCAAATATTTTGCAGTAGTCTCGTTACTCATGTACCCTGTGGGGGGAGTAGGATATAGTAAGAGACAAGTATCACTGGCAGGGGGTACAGGTTTGGTGTAATCCAAGTAATCCAAGACACAGCTACCCTTACTAGAGGTGAAAAGTGTTGGGGGGAGGGAAAGGAGGGAAGGCGAATAGGGAATCGAAGAGAAAATGGAATGGAGAAGGAAGGAGGAAGAGTGAGGGGGTAAATGAAGAAAAGTGAGGGAGAATGTAGTAAGAAAAGGAGGGATTGAGATGGAAGAAAGAGGAATGAAGATGAGAAATGAAAGATAGAGAAGAGAGGGAGGGAAGGGTAGGAGAATAGGAAAGAAGTGGTGAGGAAGAACTGTGTGACAGAGAAATTGTGTGAGGGAGAGGTTGCTAATGAGAACGGGGAGGAAAGAATGAGGAGTGGAAAGGAGGAATAAAGGAAATTGCATGTGGTTCACTGTCTGTCTGCTCCTCCTTGTCCGTATTCCTTGCCATCAACCCTTATCCTTTGGGTCACGGCATTTCACGTCGTGACTGAGGGGCCCTACCTTCTTTGGGTCATGGAATTTCACGCAATCACTGTTACGCCATGGTTTGAAGATCGTGGTCATAAATCTGGTGTCAAGTGGCCTCCGGCATCACACTGCAATCAGTTGATTGCGTTTTGAGCAGCGTCAATCGTGCGCTTGCCTCTGTAGCTAGAAATTAGAATGCCTGTATCGCCTGATTCATTGTCTACCTGCCCGCGGCACACCATCCCCCCCCCCTCCCCAAGCTGCCCCCTCCAAAGTGCCCAAGAAAAGGGCTTAGTGACAGCGCCGTAGAGCATGTGTTGGACACAACTGTCTGTCCTCTGTTGAGCCATAAGTCAACATCGACAGATAGTCGGCTGCATTTATGGTTTGACCCCCAAAAATTTGCTACAAAAGGTTTTTCAACGGTGTTCTATTGTATCAAGTGTGCTAAACCCTGGAACACTAACATTGGGTGTATTTCACCCGACGGGAATGATCTCATTGCCATTATGGAGGGTTCCCGTGCTCCTGGGGTGCCCAGTTTCACAGTAGCTTCAGGTTTCTGCCAGTCGTGGAAGAGGATGGTTATACCTTTGTTCTGTGCTTATGGGTTTAGGCTGTAGGACTTGGTTTGTGTGTTCGAACCCCTTTTTTCAATGCTCTTCCTTATAGATTACATAACAGCTGGTGAATGGCAACCCCTTCAGAGGTAGCCCAAAGGGCCCAGGATTACATGGGAAGATTATCAAAGACATCTGCCAATTTTTTATGTACATATATTTTTTCGTGAAAAATTCAAGGAAATTTGAACTTTTTTTTATTTTGGTTATTACTTACATACCAAAATTATATGATTTTCATGCCTTTGTGATGGTAACTCATAGCACAAAGCCTAAAGTTCCTTCATGTACATTTATATTAAATGCACTGCATTTGATTTTTTTTTTTTTAATTTCCCAATTTCGGGTGTGAGACACCAGGGGTTAGTGTTAGTGCTACTAGAACTAAGGGTTAGTGTTCTAGGGTTAATAACGGATCAAAAGTCTACCACAGTCTAACCACTGGAAATCGTTTATTTTAAAGATGGCTTCAAAGATGGCACCAGTCGAGCAGGGCAGTACTCCCAAGGTGGATGGAAGGCTGATGACAGGGAGAGCTGGAGCTCCCGTTTCATCAGCCCTCAGGACATGTTCCTGATCATCCCTCTTTGCTGAACTTTTTCAGTGTCTCAGTAACACAGAGAATAGACCAGCATGCTCTCCAATACAAGTTTCTCTAACTGTCAACACCAAACTACATGCACGCTACACACTACACTTCCTTTTCAAAATTTGTAAAAAAAAAAATGGCACACGTGAACCACGCCTCGGAGTCCCAGGGAAGGGGGACCATAAATGCCCCCCCACCATCCGCCCCTCTCCCGGTGACGACTCACGGAGCTGCCAGGAACCACTGTCTGACTCACGCGTTCATTTCTGTAACATTCGCGGCCTTTCCTCTAACTTTCGCTCTGTTGAGCACCACCTCTTCTGTAAACCTCACATTCTCTTTCTCTCTGAGACTCAGCTGTCTGAGACAATTGACAGCAAACACTTTTCTGTATCCTCCTACTTTTTCTATTCTCATTTCAAAGCCAAAGGTGGCTGTTGCGTATATGTACACAACGATCTATCTTCGTCTCGTGTTCCTGAACTTGATTCTTCTGAATTCTCTGCTCTCTGGCTTCGGCTTTTCTGTCATTCTCTGACTAAATATATCTGTGCTGTCTACTTGTCGCCTAATTCTACTGACTATCAAATATTCTTTGACTATCTTATTTCTACGATGGAACACATTCTATCCATTTCTCCTTTCTCTGGAATCTCCATTCTAGGAGTTTTCAATGTTCACCACCATCTTTGGCTCTCCTCTCCTTTCACTGATCCACCTGGTGAACAAGCCTACATCTCTTCTATCCTTAATGACCTCGAGCAGCTTGTACAGCACCCTACCCGTATCCCTGAATGCATTGGAGAGAGTTCCAACATACTTGACCTTTTCCTAACAACTAATCCTGCTTACACTGTTAATCTTTTCTCTCCGTTGGGCTCCTCCGATCATAACCTTATCACCTTAACCTGTCCTATCGCTTCAGTATGGCCTGTGGACCTTCCAAAGAAACACCGCCTGTGGCACTTTGGAGCTGCAGATTGGGAGGCCCTCAGGCAGCACTTCTTTGATTTTCCTTGGAATGATTATTGCTTCCATGGCTGGGAGCCATCTGAGTGTGCCTTGAGCATTACGGAGTTTATTCTCTAGGGTATGGAAGCATACATTCCTTTCTCGTATCCTCTGACTAATGCAAGAAAGCCTTTGTTTAATCACGCTTGTTCTAATGCTGTCCGCAACAAGGAGAGGGCCTGTAAAAGGTACCGGAGCCAACCCACCCCTGAATCATCTTTTTTATATTTCTGCCCGGAATCGTGCTAAGTCTGTTCTTCGCTCTGCTAAAAATAATTTCATCAGTGGTAAATGTTCTCAACTCTCCAACTTGAATTCTTCTTGCTGCTGGCACCTTGACAAAAACCTTTCTAACAACTTTATCTCATCATCCTTCCCTCCTCTTTTGTACTCTGATGGCTGTGTAGCTACTTCTTCTATTGATAAAGCACATCTCTTCACTCAGACTTTCACCTCCAATTCCACCTTAGACGATTCTGGTGCTGTTCCTCCATCACTTCCCCCCTCAGACTTCCTCATGACTTGACATTAAAATTTCTTCAGCTGATGTATTTTCTGTCGTCACTGGCCTCAATACTAACAAGGCATATGGGCCTGATGGAGTCCCTCCTGTTGTCCTCAAAAACTGTGCTTCTGTGCTTACACCCTGCATAGGTAAACTCTTTCGCCTTTGTCTATCAACTTGTACCTTTCCTTCTTGCTGAAAGTTTGCTCTCATTCAGTCAGTCCCAAAGAAGGGTGACCATTCCCAACCCTCTGACTATCGTCCATTTGCTTTAACATCCTGTGTCTCAAAAGTTTTCAAGTCAATTCTTAACAGAAAAATCTTAAAGCATCTTTCCTGTCACAACCTTCTTTCTGATCGTCAGTATGGGTTCCGTCAGGGACGCTCCACTGGCGATCTTCTCACCTACATTTCAGACTCTTGGTCTTCCTCCTTTCGGAACTTTGGCGAAAGCTTTGCCATTGCACTTGACATCTCAAAGGCTTTCGTTCGAGTCTGGCATAAATCTTTAATTTCCAAACTGCCCTCCTACGGTTTCTATCCTTGTGTCTGTGCCTTCATCTCTAGCTTCCTTCCTGGTCGTTCTATAGCCGCTGTTGTAGACGGCCATCGTTCTTCTAGACCTGTCAACAGTGGTGTTCCTCAGGGCTCTGTCCTATCACCAAATCTATTCCTTTTATTCATCAATGACCTTCTAAGCTGTACATCTAACCCTATCCACTCATATGTTGATGATTCCACCCTTCACCTTTCCATTCGGTTACTACAACGTCCATCTCAGCAGTTACTTCAACAAAAAAGGGATGAGGCTATGGCACACCTAATTTCTGACTTGGCTCGTATCTCTGATTGGGATAAAAATAATCTTGTTATTTTTAGTGTATCAGAAACTCAGTTCTTACATTTATCAACCCAACAAAATCTTCCTCAGGATTACCCACTAATTTTTAATAATGTCCAGCTCAGTCCTGCATCATCCTTGAACATGCTTGGGGTTTCATTCTCTCGGGATTTGTCTTGGAAAGAACATATTACATCTCTTGTGATATCTGCTTCCAAGAGATTAGGTGTGCTAAGCCGATTCCGAACTTTCTTTACCCCTGCACAGTTGTTGACCTTGTACACGGGTTTTATTCGCCCGTGTATGGAGTACAACTCTCATGTGTGGGGAGGCTCCCCACATGCAGCTCTTCTCAATAGGGTGGAGTCAAAGGCTTTTCGTCTCATTAACTCTCCTCCTCTAACTGATTCCCTTCAACCTTTGTCTCTTCGCCGCACTGTTGCATCTTTATCTCTCTTCTATCGCTACTTCAACGGTCACTGTTCCTCTGAACTGTCTGCCTGCATTCCCCCACCTCTACGACGGGCACGTAGTACCCGTCTAGCAACAAACTCTCATTCCTTTTCTGTCCAACTCACTAATGCAAGAGTTAACCGTTACTCCCAGTCTTTCATTTATGCAACTGGTCAACTCTGGAACTGTCTTCCTATGTCTGTATTTCCTACTTCCTATGATCTCAAGTCTTTCAAACGCAGTGTGTCCAGGCATCTCGAAATGAATGGATCTTGAATTTCGCTCTCTCTTGTATTGTTTTTACTTTTCCTTGGAAGGAACAGTATGTGGGTCCATGGCCTTTGGTTCTTTCTTCCTTGCATTAAAAAAAAAAAATACCTTGCTTAATATTCATTCTAGACAAGCAAATGTGGTGTCTAACCCCATGTTTTGGGGATCTAGGAATCCATTTGGCATATTTAAACTATAGTGAAGCGATTACATAATTATGAAATCCAAGATGGCGGACCAATATGGCCGCCACGCTGTGAAAATACCCGTGACTCCATCAATCAACATAAAATGTAATTTTCGTGCTTAAAATCATGTTGTTGCGACCCAGACATCTAATTGTCACATTTAAAGTATACTGAAGTGATTGCATAATTGAAATGCAAGATGGCAAACAAACATGGTAGGAAAACAACGAAGATGCACATGGCGTTAATCACTGTAGACAGTTAATTTCGGTGCAAATAACTTCATGTTTTGGGGATCTAGGAATCTAATTATATAATAAAACTGTGGTGAGGTGATTACAAGTACAGTACAATGTAAATACAAATCAAGTGAAATTCGTTTCTACGAACACTTTTGATCCACACCAAATTTACAAGTCATCGTCACACTCATCCTCCAGTAAAGGTTGTCTATCTTGATTTTCATAGTTTTCGACTTGACATGGTCCACAAGCGGGTGTGCATGACAGTCCATAACGTCTGCAACTACACTGAGTTCGGCAGTCAGTCTTGCAATTGCTGTGAGCCATCTCAAGGAGACCATCCGGGGCAGCAGCCCTTTCAGTCATAACTGGCACGATCTGATTGTCCTCCAGCTTCCATCCCCAATCCACAGCATTCATATCACTCCCCTTTCCTACCCACACCATGATCTGATAGTACACTCTAAAGCAACGGTATTTAGTCTAGGACTTGGTAGAAGGGAGACGCTCTGGGGTAACGAATGCCTTGGCAGAAACGATTTTCTTGCTAAGATGATTGTAACGCAAATAAGCAAGTGAGTCAGTCTGCTTGCCACCAAACAGAACTGTCATCACCCCACACCCAAGGTTCTCAGTGATTTCGCTTGCTTGATTTGGGGGCAGAAATGCATTTGCACAGGTCCGAATAGTTGAGTCGTCGTTCACAAGTTTTTGAAACACTGACGTTTTGCCAGCACTATGCGCAAAGTTGTATAGCATCCTGTGAAAGCGTGAATGAACAGCAGTTGTGAACACAAGTCACTACCCAGGACTCGTTTTATCAAGTTGATGTCGTACACCTTAGGAGCTGTGGACTTATCTGAACGAAAGTATGGACCTTTTTTGTTTGTTTCGGCATAGTGGAGAAGGAGAAGGAGTAAGTCTGTGTCCTTCCATATCAAGGTCGTGGGCTGACATTGTGACTTCTTGATTGCAGCCTTGGCAATGTCCACGTCTGCATCCCCTGTTGCAGTGATAACAGTGCAGCCTTTCTTCTTTAGATTTTCAGTCACAACGTCAACAAGTCCTTGTTTGTTACATGGTCTGGAAAGGAAATCTTCCTTTTGTCCCACAAACTCTATATCTACATTGAAGCTGACGATCAGTGGGTGTTTCATGTGCGCTGCTGATGTGCATTGTCCTTGATGGAAGGACCGTCACCATACCCATCAAAAACTAGAGTTGCTTTATCATAATGGTGAATGGTATAGTCAGCATACGACCGTACAATGGCACCATAACTGTCACCCCTTCTCCATAGCAAGCGATGGACCAGGGAGCCACCGTCAAGAACATGATGATCAGGTGGTGGGATACAATCCATGACAGCATTGTTTGATTCCTTGCTCGCAAACTCAGCAACTGCATGCGCCAGCTAGGGCTTGTCAGCTTTGCGAATGATTTCCTTGGCTTCAAACAAGGCTGCAGAGAATGGGCTGAGCTCACAGCTTATCACATCTTCCACTGAAAGATCTCCAGTGTTAGACATAACCAGAAATCGTTGGAACAGCAGAGCAGGATCAATAGTTCGACCCGGCCAAGTTTGATGGCGGAGTCGTCTGCTAGGGTTTTTGCTCGGTCTTTCCATTTGAATGAGATCCCCAAAACGGGTTTACCAACAGTTTTGTCAATGATCTCGCTCCCAACGGTCTCATACTCATACACATTCACATCCTCTTTGGCAACTACACTAGTAACGATGTTCCTCAGAGATGAGTCTGGAGAGATTGGCGTGCAAGTGGAGAGTTTTTCTTTTATCTTCTCCAGGTCAGAATGATCTCTTTTCACCCTTGCTTCTGTTGATTCTCGGTGTTGCTCACTGGTTGTGAAGGTGAGGTTATTGAATTCCTGCATGGCGTCGTTGAACTCAGATGTGATGTGCGTGGACATGGTCCACAACGTGCACATTTCGTCAGACATTCCACTTCCATGGGTCAAGCCTACACTACTCTTCAAGGACCGCATCAATGTCTGCTCGATAACAAGGTCTGAGCTAAGGCCTGTCCAGAAGTGGTTGCTGCGGTGCATTACGTGAAACCCCTGGAAAATTTGTCATACACTTCAGGATGCCTGGACATAGAAATATGTAGATTACAGATAGTTGTAGTGCCTAGCAGCGGCAAATATTGGCAAGCAGTCCAACAATGCACGCAAGTGCATCGTCCAAGATCCCGTGCTATCCGCCCCAATCACCATTCAGCATTCTCTGGTAGTTTAACCACAGGAGACTGGTTTTTGACCTTGTGCTAAGTTCTGCCTTCTTCATGGCAATCGTTTCTTTGATTTGGGTCAGTGTATCCGAAGCCACAGCGCTCTCCAAAGTTATTCCTTTCCTCACCAAGGATGAGTACGTTTCTTCTGCCTAGTCCACCAGTAACTCGAACTGTGGGTTATCCTCCAGCAGATTCGACACAATTTGGTGATTGAGACATCTATCCACCAGCAGATGTTCACGGAAAGCTCTTTGTACTGATTTTCCAGTCATCATATGCTGGATGGCATTTCCACTTTAGACAACTTCCATAATATTCCTGAGTCCCGTACCTTCCATCAGTGTACTTTTTGCACCAAGTAGGTTCATGAATGTGTGAAAACATCCAAGCATCAAGATGATGCTTTTCAGTTGACTGCCCTGTGGTGCATCCATGATGATCTCTGCAGCTTTCCAATACAGGGGCTGATCGAATGTAATGTTGGGAGGAGCACTGTGTTTGAGAGCAACATCGCAAACGAAATCTAGCGTGGTCAGAATGCATGTCTTATCCCCAGAGTACAAGTCAACCATAGGCAAGAACACAATTGACGATTAGCCTGGGTGTTCTAATCCTTGATGAACGATATATATCATTCCCTGCCACCCAGGGGTTTCCTGCTTGAAGTTCAGTGAGAGCTCCCACAGTACATCAATTGTCCTATCAAAGTTGACCAATCCTGGTAGTTGTTTGAACACGATGTTCTGGCGCACATGTTTCGCGAAGCGATGCTCGATGATCGGAACTTTACCTTGCACTGAATATTCCAGGTTGGTGACGCTTCTCCTTGAAATGAAGCGATCCTTCTTTCGTCCTGGTGTGAGTGCTGCTATGATCCCCATTCCATGGAAAGTTCCCCTGCCATCAATGGTAAGGATATTGTGGTCAACATTGTCCCTGGCGAAAAGCAGTGTTATGTCCAGCAAATCAGTGTCATCCGGCAACATGTCTGGAGCAACGGAAACCGCGGCGTTCTTCTCAAAACTTAATACTTCTTTATATGAAGAACTATATCCCATTTCATGAAGGGTATCCACGACAAACTGACCGATACAAATGATGCGCCTGCAGTGAAGGGCCAATTCGTAAGGGAGATACAACGTTACGTGGTCGAACTGCCCGGATAATTTCATGTCCTACTGCAGCAACCTTTCGTCTTGTGTCCTTACCCACGTATCACAAGGAGAACAATGTACCACCCTGGCTTCACTTCTCTCCTACAAATGCTTTAACACCATCCCTCCTCTCTTCTCCTACAATGCCTTTTCTGAGGGAAGTGATGCATTTGTGTGTGTGTGTGTGTGTGTGTGTGTGTGTGTGTGTGTGTGTGTGTGTGTGTGTGTGTGTGTTTGGTTTTCGCTCCCACAGTGTAAGAGTGTATGACAGTGACGTTTTTATATAGTTTATGACAGCGATGTAAGAAAATACTGCGTGCAAGAGACGTGCAAGTAGCAAGTTACCTGCAAAGAATGTTAGCGGCAGTGATGTGTAATGCACGAAAGCGATTTAGTTAAATAATGTGTGCAGCAGTGACGTTTATATATTTACAAACTTGACGTGTATATATTTTGCGAAATTGAGGTTGTCATATAGCATTTCTAATTATTTATTAAAATATAATCTTACTGATAATTGCCTTTTGAAAAATTTGTCATTTTCTCCGTAATTAGCAAGGTAGGAAATAGTGCCTTTCCATAAGTTATTTTCATACAGTACGAATTAAGAATAAGAGATTAAAGAAGAAAAAAAGTTTTAGCACAGTAAGCGAAAACCACATTACGGTATAATAATGAAATTAGGTTTTTACACTGCATTGATGCGTATAAATTTTATGATTCTTGCCTATATATATA
>JAGKTI010018061.1:6191-18003 GCA_018397915.1 Birgus latro
ATCTGAGAGACTTAAAATCCTCAATAAACACGAATCCCAGTTTACTAATCGTATCAAGAGGATGTTTGTATAACCAGACAGGTGAGCAGCCTACTTAAATCGGTGCCACCACACGAAGGCCTCCCTCACCAGAGCCAGTAGAGTGGAAAACATTGAATTAGATAGCTGAACGATTACTGCTGACATTTTCTTGATTGTCTGGTGCAAATGTGATCTTGTTTTGGGCCACAGGAGCCAAAACAACCACCACATCAACTCAAAGGCTGACTTTCGTATGCAAACAGCCAATTTCGTGACGGGTTATTTATGGAACAGCTGCTGGGTATTTGATGGGGTGAGTTAGCCTGCATGCCACGTTATAGAGTGCATTCAGCAGCGGGTCCAGCAGTCACACCCTAACACTTATCATCGGTTCAAGCCCTTCAGTCCGATTTTAATCCTGCTACTACCAAGCGATTTTATAGACGTTACTACTACTACTACTGATACTACGACTACTACTGTACTACTACTACTACTACCACTATGATTGCTCTTACTAATATTACTACTACTACCACTACTACAACTACTTCTACTAGCTAGTACTTTTTATGGCTGCTATTATTGGACCTCTTTATTTTTTATGGCTGCTAGCTTTTATATTTTATTTGGACTTTTTATTTTATATTGATGCAATCTTTTATATTTTACTTGGACCTTTTTATTTGCTAATGATGCTGGCTTTTATACTTTATATTTTATTTGGACCTTTTATATTGTTTATTGAAGCTAGCTTTTATATTTTACAGAGGACTTCTTTTTAATTGTGGTGGTGATAGCTTTTATTTCTTACATTGGACATTTTATTTTTTTACTTTGGACATTTTTTTAAAAAATACTTTATTGATGCTATTTTTTTTTTCATAGGATAATAATGTATATGTGCACTATGATGTCCTCAGGTCTTTTAATATGATTTTTGCTTTTATATATAATTGTACAGTACACCACCTACTATGTAATGTGCTGCTGCTGCTGCTACTACCTTTATGATGACGAAATGTATTACTGTATTTTCTATGTATCGAGAGATACGAAATAAAGCCGATTGAATGGAACTGAACTACATCTACTGCTACTATTAATACTACTATTACTACTACTATTGCTATTATTGATATTACTATAAAAATACCACTAATACTACTACTACTGCTATTACTAATGTTACTACTACTACTACTACTTTTACTACTAATACTTGTATTTTAGCTATACTTGCCTCAAACCAAAACTTGGCTCAAATTTTCGTCGTTTTGTAGTGTAGTTCACACAGTTCGGTGACAGAATAAAGGGATTATTCCCCCGATCTAGACCTAGATAATTAATGCTAGGGTTACAGGAGAGCGCTGCCCCTCCCAGGAAAGGCAGCTACCCGAGCGAGGCGCGATCTCTCGACCTCAGGATCTCGAGTCACACGCTTCACCACTGAGCCACCCCGCTCCCCAGCGACAGAATAAAATAAGACACTGGTGCGACTCTGCATATTTTCAAAGCACCTCCTCGTGACCAGCAGCATATTCTAATACTAATCTCTTGCTACAGTCCAGAATTCAAGATGGAGAGGTGGGAATTTTAGAGTCCAGAATTCAAGATGGAGAGGTGGGAATTTTAGAGCAAGGTAGAGTAAAACAAACATAGTAATGAAGAAATTATTGAAGGTCTAACCCTTTCAGTTCATTAAGTCTCCCATAACCTTAAGAAAATCGTCTGAAGTTAGCTTAAAATATAAGCTCACACTAAGTTCCAAGTCTTTGACAGACAGAGTTTCCCATTACTGAAAGAAATCGTCTTGTTAGCCTGAAGGAAATGTATAGATGTACTAATAACACAGGCAGGTTTACTCTACAATTTTTTAAAGCCTGTGACTGATACTAAATTACTCAGTAAAAAAAAAAAAAAAAAAATAAAGCTAATGTGTTTGACTTAATTTCCCGAGCACTCCATCTGCAGGGAGTTGGAGAGGGTCGCCTTCCCGTGCCGGTACCGATATAACTGGGTGGATCCACTGCCCCTTACACTAACGTCCATCTCCCTCCCTCCCTACCCTCGAAATGAGGATGGTGAACTGCGGTGAAGGGCGACTTCAGCCTGCAGTCCACCGTGTTCACCTTACAGATGAACCTGGGGCTGCAATTACTACTATACTACTACTACTACTACTACTGCTACTACTACTACTACCATTACTACTACTACTGCTACTACTACTGCTGCTGCTGCTGCTGCTGCTGCTGCTGCAATAACAATCGTGGATAGATCGCTCAACTACTACTATTACTAATACAGATATGGAGAGAGCCAACCCTTTCATTCCGCTGATGGATTACTTTTTTTACTCTTGCAAACTGCAGACAATTTTAATCGGCTTAGGAGAGACTTTTCGATCCTGAGGGGTTACATTCAGGCTTCATTAACCCCTCCACTGCCAGACATCCATCCTTGTCTTAATAAAATCGTCTGGAGATAAGAGTATTAAAGCAGAAAGTTAATGCCATCGAATTTAAAAACTACGGTCGTGAGAGACGCGTTCGATGTTGTTTTCACCTAAACTTGGCTCAGAATTTCGTCTCTTTGCGGATTATTTTACGCATCAGTAGCAGAAGAAGACGATGCTATGGCTATACATCCTTTCAATAGACTTCTTTGTGACCAGCATCATATTCTAGTGTTAATGCATTGCTGCAATTCGTTATTCAACATGAAGAAGTGTCTTACTACTTTCACCTTAACGTGGTCCAGATTTTCGCCCATTTGCAGCTTCTTTCACATAGCGAAATGGCAGAAAAGGACGATGCTATGGCTATGCATCCTTCCCATAGCGCTTCTTCGTAACCAGCATCATTTAGCGGTAATCTATTGCTACAACTAGTTGCTTAAAATGGTGAAACGTCATCTTCTCAAATTATCCTGACATAGACATAGTGTGAATCAGCACCATATGAGAGAATAATTAGGTGAATTGTGCAGTATAAATCGCTGAGGAAGTGATGTTAAGAAAATCGCTATCCACTTAGAACACAGCCTGTAAAGTTGTCCATAAGTAACGCTCATCTAACACTCAGTTGGGCAATTTCTGGTGTGTTACGTGAACGGTTCAGCTAGTGTTATGTCTCTGATGCATCATTTATGTCCTGCTCCCAGTGCCGCACCCACTCCCACACCAACAGACTTAGCCGTCTCCGCAGCACAAAATACTGCCACCCTGCCAAAGGTAAACTCATTCTCCCTTGTCTGTCAACTTGTACCTCTCCCTCTTGCTGGAAGTTTGCTCTCTTTCAGCCAGTCCCAAAGAAGGGTGACCATTCCCAACACTAACTATCGTCCAATCCCTTTAAGTTCCTATGTCTCAAAAGTATTTTAGTCTATTCTTAACAGAAAAATTTAAAAGCATCTTTCCTATCATAACCTTCTTTCTGATCGTCAGTATGGGTTCCGTCAGGGACGCTCCACAGGCGATTTTCTCTCCTACCTTTCAGACTCCTGGTCATCCTCCTTTCGGGACTTTTGGCGAAAGCTTTTCCATTGCACTTTACATCTCAATGGCTTTCGATCGAGTCTGGCATAAATCTTTAATTTCCAAACTGCCCTCTTACGGTTTCTATCCTTCTATCTGTGCCTTCATATCTAGCTTCCTTTCTGGTCGTTCTATAGCTGCTGTTGTAGAAGGCCATCGTTCTTCTCCTAACACTGTCAACAGTGGTGTTCCTCAGAGCTCTGTCCTATCACCAACTCTCTTCCTTTTATTAATCAGTGACTTTCTGAGCTGTACATCTAACCGTATCCACTGGTACGCTGATGATTCCACCCATCATCTTTCCATTTGGTTCCCGCAACTTCCATCTCAGCAGTTGCTTCGACAAACAAGGGGTGAAGCTATGGCACACCTAATGTCTGACTTGGCTCGTATCTCTGACTGGGGTAAAAATAATCTTGTTGTATTTAATGCATCAAAGACTCAGTTTCTACACCTATCAACCCGACATAGTCTCCCACAGGAGTACCCACTAATGTTTAATAATGTCCAGCTCGTTCCTACATTATCCTTGAACATGACTGGGGTTTCATTCACTCTGGATTTATTTTGGAAAGAACATATTACATCTCATGTGAAATCTGCTTCCAAGAGATTAGTTCACTCTGGATTTATTTTGGAAAGAACATATTACATCTCTTGTGAAATCTGCTTCCAAGAGATTAGGTGTGTTAGGCCGACTCTAAATCTTCTTTACCCCTGCACAGTTGTTGACGTTATACACAGGTTTTATTCGCCCCTGTTCAGCGTACAACTCTCATGTGTAGGGTGGCTCCCCACATACATCTCTTCTAAGTAGGGTGGAATCAAAGGTTTTTGTCTCATTAATTCTCCTCCTCTTATTGGCTTCCTTCAGTCTGTCTCTTTACCGCACTGTTGCATCGTTATCTCTTTTCTATCCCTACTTCAATGGCCACGGTTCCTCTGAACTGTCTGCTTGCATCCCTCGTCCTCTATGATGGACACGTGGCACCCGTCTAGCAACAACCTCTCATCCCTTTTCTGTCCAACTCTCTAATTCAAGACTTACCGTTACTCCCAGTCCTTCATTTATGCAACTGGTCAGCTCTGGAACTGTCTTCCTCTGTCTGTATTTCCTACTTCCTATGATCTCCAGTCTTTCCAGCATAATGTGTCCAGGCATCTCGAAATGAACGGATCTTGAATTTGGCTCTGTTTTGTATTGTTCTTTTTTTTTCTTGGAAGGAACAGTATTGTGGGCCCATGGCCTTTGGTCCTTTCTTCCTTGCATTAAAAAAAAAAAACATGATTAGTGGAGCGCTATTTACAGACCACTCTCTGTAACGTTTAGAAATTTAACTCGTGACGGGATTTTTATGGACACCAGACGATTTTATTCAGCTAAAGATTAATTTTTCACCCTCTAGACGTAAAAAAAAAGTTGAAAATTAAGTTTGCCAAAAGATATAGAGATTTCTGAAACCCTTAAATAGCTCCACTGGAAACTCTCTTGGCAGTATCTTATGTGTTGCGATGACAGCTCATTCGGCTAGTGTGGGCGCGGTTGTGGAGGTGGGAGTAGGAAATGATTGAATGATGCAGGTACTGATACCACTAAGCCGACCACACAACACAAGAGAAATATCCCGTCAGAATGGGATACAGGGTGGTTCATATATATAACGCCTCCATTACACTCCGCCAGGTGCTTCATGGTGTGTTGTGTCTCTCCTGCATCATTCCATTTATTATCCCCACTGCTTCACCCACGCCCACGAAAAACGCATCATGTGGGAAATATTTTCCCTCAGAGCGGTTGTGCTCTTTACCTTACTTTATTTGTCGATGTTAAAAGGCAGAGGAAAACGTGAAGAATGCTAATAACAATTCGAGAGGTTTAAAAACCCATTGATTACATTCTGTTAATAAATCTTCTTATTAATAAATTAAATGCTACTGCGTTTAACACTGGTGGACAGCTCTATTGTACATACTTGTAAATGATTCAGAATTTTCCATTGGCATCATTGCATCTGTGTGACTGTGACGTGTCCTAAAGGATGAAAACCTTCACGATAAAAAGCAGATGTGGGGTCAATATATCTTTATTGATAAAAGAGAATGTTTGGTTTAGTTTAGTTTAAAACTAAGATTAGATTAAGTTAGATTCACCTTGTATATTTCACGGAGTAAGTTAGCTGTATGTAACCTTGTAATTAATAAATAATTGGCAACTCCTCAATTCCTTGAGGGACAAGGATCTCGCCATACTGACTCACTCCTTGAGCAGATTTCACTCCATTAGCAGGTACGTTCAGCTAGCTTTTAAATACACACCTACAAGGATGCCTGATTGTCCAGGAAGCGACCGAAACAGCACACCCGTCGTCATCTGTTGTTTGACTCAATATACTGTATAGCTAAGTGACCTTACTGATTTGGCCAAATCTTAGGGAACTAGCTAGTATATGGGAGATGCTTGTCGGTGAGTCAAGGGATTTAATTGCCTTAATTTACTCACGAGACTTATGCAAATTTACCATTGCTTTAATTTAGATTAACTCTACTTAGAGAGGAATGACTCACGATATTACTGACATAAATGTTGGTGCCCCGAGTGAGGAGCATCACTGAGGATATTTTCCCGACATTTTTGGTGCCCCAAGAGTGAGGATAATAGATGTAAGCTGTGGCGTTGAGGAATTTTAAGGGAGCGTTATCTGGGCACAGCCCTCCCATCTATCCATCCATCCACGAAGAAAGAACGGTTCTATGCTGTGCAGGCCTTGGGTGGTCCTATGCTGTGATGAGTGTGGGGATAATAACAAAGTATCCTAGAGGTTTAATAACCCAGAGAGATAGGTATAAAGCCATAAACCCAATCCCTACACTCCTTAAAATTTAAAATGTTAATTATTACCGAGCTCTAGAGTATTGGAATTATTTGGGAAACAGAGTGTGGGAAAACAAAATACCCCAGAGGTTTAATAACCCAGGGAGATTGGTTTAAAGCCATAAACCCTATTCCCACACCCCTAAAAATTTGAAATGATAATGAAGGAGTTCAGCAAATTTGAGTTGTAAAATTTAAAATAAGTGTCGCGCCCTCCCTTAATACAGCAATGATATTTACCCCGGGAATATTATCCTCCCTTATTTATTACTTTGGTAGCGTGAAACAATAGACAATGGCATTCGCGACTTCGATGTTCACTATTCATATATACTCAGAACTGGGAACTGGAAGAAATGAAAATGATGTGGCTTTTCTAGGTTTTAATTATCAAAAAGTTATCTACAAAATATTTACACACATAAAAATCATGAGGTATTTTTCCACCTTATTTCACTTCACATAAAAGTTCCGTGCTGGATACCGTTTAGTACTCCCGCACTTAATCATCTACACTTAATTTACTTAATTACTAACACTGTATTAACTAATTAAAGCACTCTTTTATTCCGGGCTTTAAAGTCAACTTTATATATTTAATCCTTTAAATACACATTAGTGCTGTTATAACTAATGCACTCTTTTATCTTATATATTTAATCCTTTGAAGACATATTAGTACTGCTATAACTAAAGCACTTTCTTTTATTCACGTATTTATATTATGTTACACTGTTTAATCCTTTAAAGACACACTAGTACAGCTATAACTAAAGCACTTTCTTTTATTCACTTATTTATACTATGTTACACTGTTACATTAATATCTTATCACTTAATACAAAAAACATATTTAAACATTAAAATCTTCTCTCCTTCCGTTTCTTTCTAAGTAACCTAGGAGTCCCTCTACAAGTCCCGACGACGAACAAATAGTAGCACTGTTCACAAGTTGTACCCGCAATTACACAAGCCTGTACTGTTACTCACTGTCAACAGAAGTGCTCTCATGTCGCCCCTGGAACTCTACTTCCTTTCGGCTTCATGGTTATGTCCTTCGTGACGTCTCGCTGCCCCCGGGCTGCTTCTCCTCGCCACGACGTTACTCTGAGCTCTGAATACTGCACTGCCCCATTCTACCCTGTCCTGGCCTCAAGGGTTGCCGATGTTCACCAACAGTTCACATGGTTGCGAGGTGGGTGATGGCCTCACCCACTCATCCACCACCCTCATCCACACGTCATCTGCGCATCATCCACCGTAGAGGCTCGAGCAAATGCAGAAGTCAGCATGTTTCCAACGGTAGTAAATGCAGAGGTCAGCATGCATTCCCATCCTCTGTGTGACCTCTAACCCTGACACCACTCCTCTTACACTCTTTCTCTCTCCTACTTTCTCTTCAGCTTTCTCTTGCTTTCTCTCAATCTTCCTTCCCTTACTCCACCTCCCTACACCTATTGTACGCAGCTATATGTGGAGCTAACATCAGGCTCCCTGCTCTCTCTCTTCCGTCCTTGTATCACCCTAAACTCACGTCCAGCAGGTGTACTTGTATCCACACCTGTTACAGCTGTGTGTCTGCTTACATTGCCTGAGGAGAGTCTTGTCGGCTTCCCGACATTTCTCCCTCCAAGGATGAAATCACACGTCCTCGTCGTGAGTAGAGCATGGCGGGGTTCTGTGAACGTCGACGTCTGAGTATGGACCCAAGTCTGCAACATGTACACCCACTGCCATTGGTGTAACACTTGTAAAGGATATATGCGGACAGGAAAACCAGAAAGAGAGCTAGTCCAGCATGGACATAGTACCAGAAGAAATTGGAGGAACCGAATTGTTTGAGAGGTTCAACCAACTGCAACTGACTTTGATATTTAAGGAGATCATCCAGAAACAGAGGAGTAATGTTAAGGTTAGGTCCTAAAGTGGGTAAGTCCTTGATAGCCCTAAGTTCAGCATATGTGAGTGAGGTACTGAGGTTTAACAGATGGGGGTAGACTGTGAGCTTAGTATCTACTGTAAGAGTTGCATAAGCAGGAAGAGTCAAGGCTTCACTGTGAGCACTACAGCCATCTCCCAAGACCAATTTACCTACTCCCTTGACAATTTGCACTGTCTTCCTGCACATTTCAACGTGAATTGCAAAGGTTGGGCAGTGGAGAAACAACAGTGGTTTTTCAGTTTCACAAAAACTGGACTGAACGAAGTTAAGATTTCTTTTCTGCAGAGCTTTGTAGCATTGTTTCTGTTAAGAAAAGAATCACTCTCACAAGAAGGAGTTGAAACATGGTAAACTGACCCCAAAGGTTCACAGATCACCAACTCCTTGTGGTCCCTGCAACTGGTGAAATCTTGAAACAGCACATAATGGAGGCGGTCTTCCGTGAAAGCAAAGAAATTAAACTGGTGAAGTACTCACACGTAGGCCTCCGTAGCTGGCACACTATAAGGAAGTGAGGTGATCCTAAAGATGTCAAATACATCAGAAGGGTCACTTAACACCGGTATTAGTAAATAAAAGCACACAGCTGACATGTAACCTCGAGGTAGAACCTTGATGATATCACGGTACAGCGCTAGATATTCTGGCCTCGCTGGGAATCGTAGTCCTGGCTCCTTGAGTGATATATTCCCTAATAATTCCAGCAAGTTTTCGTTAGGGACAATATCTAAACTCAGCCTAGCCTGAAGCATCTCTTGTATGCCCAACTTAATCCTAAAATGATCAGCTATGATGTCAGACAAGGCGAGTTGAAGGTTAAACAACGCCTCATACATCTTTACTTCATTTTCCAACTCTAAAGTCTTCAGTGAATACAATCTTATGATACTGTAAGAAATGTTTGCAGCCTTCTGTATCTTCAACAGTGCTGCCTGCATGTGTGAAACATTCCTTATTGTGCTATTCAATACCTAGGAATGTACATTTAATACTGATCTCTCCTTCTCTGACATCGTCTCAAGGCTCACTAATCTAGCATGAATATCATCAACCTGTTGTTGAGTAGCTGTTCCAAACAAGACATTGGCAAATTGCCCCAATATGTCGATCGCACCTCTCTTAGAGTGACGACTCCATGGATGATCTGACATGAGATAGTCTATATAATTGCTTAAATCCTGATAAAAAGCATCAAATTCAATTTGAAATGCATGCACAGTGTTCTGTAATGAGGCAACTAGAGCGCTGCCAATATCCATGTGGCCTATATTCCACAAAATGGCATCACTCAAGTCGCAAGCAACAAGTAGCGGTTGGAACAACTCCTCCTTATTTAGTACAAATGGAACTACATAGTTATTTCCTGTGATCATCAAACGACCCACAGGTGAAAACACCAATCCCAAGTTGGCAGGTGTCTCCTCTTGTGGTCCTATCGATTCCAATTGGGATGGACTCACCCAAACCCAAGCAATCACTTGCAAGAGATTCGTAAAACTATAACCACAAGCTCACCTGACTCTCGTTTATTCATTTAGTAAAGACTACATGTCTCCTGTGTCTTCCTCAGTCACTTCAGTCTGCGTTTCAGTCACACCAGGTGCTTCTGCTTGTGCAGTCTGATACTCAATAGGTCTATCCATACACAACGGATAGTCTGGGACACTAGAATGTGACCTCAAACTGTATCTGCAATGTGGTGGAGTGTGAGGTGTGGAGTGTTGTTGTGGGGGTAGGTGAGGGAGCCAGTGTTTGGCCTTGACGCTCAGTTCGCTTGCCGCCGACCCGCACCCCACGCCGCCTGGTCACAGTTGCCAGTTGCATCACTGCCTATAGCTTGACTTACTTGTGGAGAAGGCAAACTAAAGTCAATTACAGGCCCTGCGATACATTCTTCCTCATTTATTTCCTGACCTTCATTTTCCCCTTTATCCCTAGTCTCCACACCTTCATGAATAGGATAAGCCATTCTCGCATTACGATTCTGCCTCCTAGTAATACACTTCTCTGGGACAACTTTCACCCTGTCAGTGTGTAAAGTGGTTACTTTCCCCCCTTGTATGGGACGAACTTTGATGACAACATCATTTACTCGATCAATTACACGATAGGGTCCTAAAAACAAAGGATGCAATTTACTGGCCACCCCCCTGATAGGGACAGTCTTCACATAGAGACGGTCCCCTACCAAAAGTGGTTTTATTACACATTGCCTCGCCCTTCTGTTCTCATTGTCTGTGCTCGCACGGTCAAGAAAGTCCTGGCATCTTTTGAAAACCTTTCTTGCCATGGTGGCAAATAGATTAGGTATATCCTCAAGGTTGTACTTCAAAGATGGGTCTTGCACTACATGATAAGGCATCTGTGGATCTCTGAGAAACAACAAGAAGTAAGGAGAATCACGGATAGTCCGATTATATCCAGAGTTATAGGCCATCATAGCAACTGGTACCATTCTATGCCAATGATTAGCATTCTGTTCCACCATGGTACGTATTATCTGAATAATAGTACCATTTGCCCTTTCCACCAATCCATTAGCGGATGGGTGATAAGGAGTAATGTTCACATGTTTCATGTGCAACAAACGTGCCAATTCCTGAAACACTTTGTTAACAAATTCAGTACCCCGATCAGTGACTAATTGTTGTGGAGTTCCGTAAACACAAATGACTCGCTCCACAAACACCCTAGCTACCTCTTCGGCAGACTTAGACTTTAATGGTTCCGCAATAAGAAATCGAGTCATCGCATCAATGAAAGTTAAGACATAATAATGCCCTTCCTCTGATCTATTTAGTGGACCAATCAAATCCATATGACACCTGACCCATGGTGCAGTGACATCGGGGAAATGGAGAAGCGGGCTTGGGGTGTCCCCCGAACGCTTCGAACGTATACACTGAGTACACTGTTTGCAAAATTCCACGACATCCCTCTCCATCTGGGGCCAGTATGCAAACCGTCTCGCGCGAGTTAAAGTAATCTTGACTCCACCATGACCAGATAACAGTAAGCAATGAGCAAGTCTAAGTGCAGAGTGAACGCTATCTTCTGGGATTACAATTTGGAATACTTCCCCTATGCCAAATGATCGACTCTCTGTCTTATAGAGCAAACCGTCTGGCAACAAATGAAAGCAGTCCAATTTTACTGACAATTTTGGTACCTTTGTGGTCTCATTCCGCAAATAACTCTTTAATTTACCCCAAACTGGGTGTGAATCTTCATGTCACCTTATCTCAGTGACATCCCAATCTATTGTGTCTACTTCCCCAGTGCCTGAACTCACAAGTAGTGCAACTTCATCTTCATCATTAGACTGAGTCATTCTCAAACGGGATAGGGCATCCGCTACGGTATTCTGCTGCCCTGGTAAATATTCAACCTTCATGTCATATTCGGCTACCTGAATTTGCCATCTTGCAATCCTCCCTGA